>WYDI02022415.1:0-44599 GCA_009867235.2 Psittacus erithacus
CACAAGCGTGTCAAGGTCCCTCTGGATGGCATTCCTTCCCTCCAGCCTATCAACCGAACCACACAGCTTGGTGTCATTGGCAAACTTGCTGAGGGCTCACTCAATCCCACTGTCCGTGTCACTGACAAAGAATAATATAATAGAAACCATGATGTGTCCTACCTTTCAGCAGATTTTTCTAATATGATGGTTGCAGTAAAATGTTGCAAGGCTGAAGGTGTAAATTAATCTTGCTGGTTTTAGTCAATGCTGAGTGAATAAATCTGGTCATTGTATTGTATTAGAAGTTTACTATAATAAGTACTTCTCTCCTCCACTCCCCATGGTGTGTGTGTGTGTGCTGGGAGGTACAATTTCACATTTACAGATTTCAAAATTAGTCTTTTAGTCATAATTGTGCTTTGAAAAGATAAAAGGATCAACTTAACCCAATGTGGCTGTGTGTACTGGTGGCTTTGGTGGCTTTACTTCACTTGGCTGTCACCTTCATGGACCCATGATTTTGCCCCTCTCTGAGACAGGTATGCTTCAACATGTTATCATTTTTGGCTTAGAGCAAGCCCAAAAATCGGCTCCTCAGGTAGTTTTATTGTTCCCTGTTAAAGAAAGTCACCCCATTGCCTGTAGCTCTTCCTACACCTGTTCCAGCTGCAGTGGCAGAGCTTCTTGGTGTTAAAAGTTTGTGTCTGAGTCTCCTCAACTCTTGATGTTTCTTTTTTTCCATAGAATAAAATCCTTCAAGCAATCTCCTAATTATGTCTTTTCTTCCAAGACTGAGAAAATAGAGTAAGTTTTTCCAAGTCATGCCATGTACTGGCTTTCTTGTCTTGTGTTCTCTTCTGTCTTCCTTTCCCCTCAGGTTCCTTGGAGGACTGAAGTCTTCTGAAAGAGCAGAACTGAGACTGCAGTGAAGGCCACTGTATCACACTCTGCTGCCTGGGTTGGACCCTTCCCATAAGCATGCACTTATGGGGGGATGCAGTAACTACAGTTCTTCAGAAAATGGAGTCTTTGTGTGTTATGTATACTGTCCTCACCTTTAGCTTCATGGCTTAGCACAGGAGGGTGGTACAGAGAAGAAACAGTCGACAGTAACTGGTTTTGAGGTCTTGTGCATACCTTGTTTGGCGTGTATAGCTGGGTCACCCTTCTAAAGACTGAACTAAGATGCCTAGCAAAAATCAATAACCTGAGAGTATGTACTCTCAGGGACGCCATTTTCCAAAGAATTCTAGTGACTTAAAGAGCAAGCAGTTTTTCTATATTGAACTGGCAGTGGCAGCTCTTTCTACGCTGTTAGCATCATCAGGGAATTCTCATTTAGATGTGGAAATTTCCTCCAATAGGCATCTCCAAATAAGTCTTTCAGTATTACTGGATCTCTCCTTTTTTCTTTTAAGGCCTCAGGCTGTCTTAACATTTTATCTTCCAAGGTCTCTTGGAGTGTAAATTTGTTTCTTTTTCTCTGTGTGGTCCTGCTCGGGTTTTCTTGCCTTCTCTTTCCCAGGTTTTTTTGAAAACCTGAACAATAGGTGATCATTCTGTGACATGTTTTCATACTGTGCAAACAAATTTACTAGATTAGCATTCACACCGAAAAAATTGAGCTTTGTCTTAGAATGCACAAGAGAAGATTTCATTCTTTTTTCTGAGTCTCAAAAATGTTATGTGTTGTGGAGCATATCTGTAAAGCAGGAATTGAGATGGTGCATAACGTCTGCTGACACACAGCGTAAACCTGCTATGTGAGAGAAAACACCCACCTCTCTTTGTTTTGAAAGAGAAGGGTTCCAGAAGCAGAAATGGCTTTCTTTGAGAGTCACTTCAATGGTAAACAGGGTTTGTTTACTTACAAGTAGTTTTTGTGGTTGCAGGTTGTCCAGGCGGGCATTCAGGGTGCTGTTTCTACTACGTGACTATTTGTAGCTGTATTTTGGACCAGAAAATTGATTTAGGGCTTTGGCTGTAAAGCATCTAAGCTCTACACTGTCATCGCTGTCATCCCTGTTTAGCAGTCTTTGATACTTGTAAATGAAAGAAAAGAGAAGGCGAAAGAAAGAAGGGGAAAATGTATTTTGATGCATTGAAAATGTTATTGTTCTTGTACGTGGGATCTACCAGTTTGCAAACCTGTAAGACATTTTTTCTAATTGTTAATTCAGGAGGTTTTTCTCCAGATCAGGAGCAAAATTTCTTACTGTATTGCTAGTTCATTACTGAGTTTTAATCTACAGAAGAAATTGCTTTAGTTTGCCTGTGAGTTGTGAGGTTTTATGTTTTGGCTGTGAGGGCCAAACCTCAGAGGAGATGGGCTGTTTCATGAAGTGAGCTGTTTTCTCCTGTTATTTTCCCTTCAGTGATGGAGAGGTCTGGTTTTACTTATGTAGTTGCAAATAACCTGAGAGCCCTTGATGAATGAAGCTATGGACATTGCAATTCAGAGAGAAGTTTGTGAAGAAAAGATGGCATTTACTTCGGTTTTATTTCGTGAAGGAAACTTTGAGTAAAATCGCAGTGTCTGTGACAGGCTTCTAAGGAGTTCTGAGGTTTCCAAAGATAAAAGTAATCAATACCTTGGATTTTCTTGTAACATGGTATATATAGTTTGAAAACATAGTATAGCATAGCATTGTCATTCTGACCTTTACAGTGGAATTGCCAAGGCTTTACCTCATGCTTGGTGTTGGCATTGGTCAACTGGAATAAAATGCTATAACCTTAAAGAGTGGCTATGTTAGGTTGAGGGGGGACTATCCTGAGGTCTCTGATGCTAAGAGAGATTGCTCTTTGGTCAGTATTTGCATCGCTGACTTCTCATGCATTTCTTTAAGTCAAGGGATTGTATAGTTACTGCTTTGTAATTTACCTATTCAGGTGTGGGATTGATGATGTGAACTTCAATATGCAATTTTTACGCCTATTAGGCCTTTCATTTTCATGTACAGAACTGAGAGCAAATGTGAGCGAACAAGAAGTGGAAAGACCAAGTTAGTACTACAATTGCCCATATCCAAAATAGAATGTTTCCACCTCAGCTGGAAGAGTCTTTAAATTGGAGGGCCATAATCTTACGTTTGGGATAGTCTTGCTGTAACTTTCACTTTATTTTTTAATGAAAAAAAAAAAGAGTGGGTTCATGCTAGCAAGCTGGATTTGTATCCCGAGCTGTCCTGTGTACCCTTTTGCTTCATATAAATGCAAGATAACTAAATACAACTAAATATAAATCATCTTCCCATCAAATGCTAGAAAAGGAGAGGAAATACAAGCTATTGTATACTTTCTGAGGGGCGAGAGTTTGTATTGAGGTAAACAGTTTGGAGCACCTCATGCAGCAAGGGATTTCTTTGTCAATATGTGTTTATGAAGGAAGGGCAAAATGATGGAGCTCTTCTTCTCTATATCAAGGGAACAGAAAGCACTGGTAAGTTCTACAGGGCTACTGTGTCTTCTTCCCATACCTTATAAGTCTGTTCGTGGAAGGATAGGGCTGCCCTAGGCTTAATGTACCTGGTTATTTTTTCTTATCAGGGCATCCTACAAAATCAAGAAAGCAGTTTAATAAGATTACAAAGTAGGTGGAAATATCTTTAAATAATCTCTATTTGAAAGCAAAAACCGTGTATTTAAAGCAAGCTGTCTTCAATTTAAATTCGTAGTCAGAAATTGGAACTACGGATTCTGAGAAATCCCATTCTTTTGTATGCCTTCTGTTTGAGACTGAGATGACCGTTTTTGTTATCCCATAGAGGATTTAAAATCCCAGTGCCATTTTATTGCTTCCTGGTACGACTGTCTACTTCACTTTTTTGTTGGGGAAACATACATGAACATACATGAGTCTGCTGGTGAAAGCCTTTGGGCCATGCGTTTGGTGCCCTCAGAACTCTGTCCATGTATGTTCCTGTAGTACATCTGTCATTTTAACCTCTTGCTCCAAAATTCATTGGGTACAAGAAACTCATCTGTACTGGAATTTGAATGTACCTTTCCTGATAAGACAGGCATGTTTAACACAGTCTGAGTTACAGGAATTAATGCAGTACTTGTTTTTTAATACAGTTGTTGAGTTGATTTCTTTATGGAAGCCTCCATACTAAATAGTGCTTGATGTATGGGGAACTTGGAAACTCCATTTTCCTGTATATGAAAAACATAGAGATAAAGCAGTCTGGTTGTCGAAATGTCAGAGTTTCACTTTGACATTTAAAGAAGAGTTTCCATTTTCTGATTTGTTCTAGTGCAGTGTTTTTTTGGTATTGAGCTTCTTAAAGAAGATACAAAAAGTCATTAATAGAGCTGTAAAACTTCATTTCTGTATCACAAATGCAGTTGAAGGTGTCTGGAATTTATAGCAGTGTCCTTTAAAGAGTACTGTTGATGGAGATGTTGCTTCTAAAATACTGACTATGCCATATGGATCTTGGCCTTTGAACAGTCACTTGGAAAATGAACGTGTAGGTGGAGGGGGAGAAGAAAGAGTGGGAGGTTGCAGACTGAAAACATGCAGAAATGTTTGGTTTTTCTTTCTGTGTAACAGAAGAAACCTCAGACTGCTGAATTCCTTTTTAATAAAGAAGCAAAGTTAATCTAAAATTATTTTAAAAATTAATAATAAATTACAAAGCTGAATGAATGTCTGAGCTGGACATTCCAGCTGTCAAGAAGTTATGTGTTTATCTCTGTATTGGGTGAATTAATTACTCAATTTGCGTAGTTTTGTGCTTTTTCCTAAAGATTTTCCTGAAAAGTTAATTACAACTTAATACAGAGCTTTTTTTGTTTTAAAAAAGACACCGTACCCTTTGCATACTTATTAACCATATACATTATTATGCAATATAATTCAGAACTTTAGTATTTGGGATGAATAAGTTGGTAAGCAGAAAAGGATCATTTTTTTAACTGCATATATATGAAGCAGATGGAATTGCAATTCTGTTGAAATGCCCCAGAAAAATCAGGATTTTGAATATCTCAAGTGAAAATTGACTAAAATGTTGACTAAATGTTACCTCTAAAAAAAAAAACAAACCCAAAAAACCCATGCTTTGATAAACTTGTTTGGTTCGGCTGCTTCTAATGCAGTACACTTGATTACCACACTGAATGAGAATTTTTGCTTGCTGCTTCTTGGAAGATTTTTAGAACTAGGAGAGCTGCTCTGTAAAACTTGGTTTTCAATTTGAGGAACTAAAATGTATTTCCATCTTAGTTCTTAACTTTTAAATCACTAAGATTAACAGAAATTACTTTTTAAATATTCTTTCTTGCTCTTTCAGGGATGACTATTATTATCCAGTAACTGAGCAAGCTCTTACTCTGGGTATTTATACTGAGAGCTCTCCTAGCTCATTTGTTTGACTTCCTTAAACTTATCAGCCTCAAACTTGTTTTGCTTGAATGTTTCAGCTGTTTAATGGAAGCTGTCTTAATAGATTTCGGTAATGTTCAGTTTTTCAGCTCTACAGTGCCTTGTTTCAATTAGAATTATAATGGGCTTATTTTTTAAAAAGAAAATTTTCTTTTAAGAATCTGATGAAAATATTTTCATAAAACACATACTGTACTTATGATCTTTGTGGTGGCTTGATTTCTTTTTTTTTAGGCATAAAGCAGGTAGTAACTGTTTAAAGCATTTTACTCTAGAAGTATACAAATTGTACAAATTGTAAAGTAACTGCTTTGTTGTGTTTTGTTTGCTTGCTTTAACTCAGAGATGACCAGTAGCATAAAGAAATTTCAGTTATTGGGTAATTTTAAAATTACTTTTTCCCATAAATAATTTTGTAAGTACTCACTCATGCTATGTTTAAAACCCATGTGCCTTGACAGCCTGCACGAGAGTTGGGGCAGCATGGGTAAGACTTAAGGCAGAAACTGAATTTTTTCCCGTTTTCCTCTTCTTTTCAATACCTTTGATTTTATAAATTGGTCAGTTTGATACCGAATAGCTGCTAACTCAAGCGCTGAAGCTGAGCTTAGTGCTCAAAGGCATTGCCATGGGGCGCAGACTGGGAAGCGGGGCTTGGGTGTCATCCCAAGCAAGAAGGGGAAGCACTTCAGCCCTGCAAAGCACCACAGGACTACTGCTGACTCATCAGAATCAGCCCAGCGTTGCATGCGTCTCGCTAAAATCATGCCAGTTAATCAGCTTTTGACAGAACCATGCATCGTGGGTTGATTTTTGGGTACTAACCTCGCAGCAGAGCAAGTTTCTTTGTGGATGTCAGGGCTAGTTTGGGTAACGTGGGGGCTAGTAGAGAGGCAGAGATCCTCACTAGCTCTGCCTGCCTTTTCAAGTGGGCAGAGCATCATATTTCTGGAGGATTTAAAAAGTGAGTCTGCAAACTCTGTTTTAGAGGCATACAAATGAAATATACTATTTCTTACCCACCTTTGATTTTGACTGTACGTAACTGTGCTTTTAATTCAGCTGTAGTATCAGTTCCTGTGTTTTGACCAGGTGGTACAGCATAATTTAGGTTTTTAATTGAGAAAAAGCTGTTGTATTTGTAAATAGACTGTGAAAGTAAGTAGCTGGTGGTATTTGATGCACTATTAATCAAGATATCTATTTAATGATCCTTATAATACTTATTTTTTTTGCTGATTTACAGCTTTGTCATAATACTTAGTAACTGATGGAAAATAATTTCAAACACAAAAGGTTGAGAAGATGGTACAAAAATCAGTTCTGACTTGTTACGAAAAAGAATCTATTAAGATGTAAATATAGCAGTAAAAGAAAATATATAAAAAGTTGATTTTCTAATTGCCACGGGGAGAGGGAAGGTAACAGCATTACCAGTATCAACAGCGGCATTTGTCGTTATATTCCTGCTGTATATTTAGACTAAAGGTAATTACTGCTACATTGATACAGGATATTTGAAGGATACCATTTAGTGAAAAATCTAGTCCCTTCAAGAGGAAGTCATTTACAAGAATTTGGTTAAGACTCTTTTACTGGTTTTGCAATGGCCTTTAAAGACCACTTACTTAGGGAAGGAGGGTGTCCTTCTTTAATGGCTCTCAACCTTTTAACAAGAAGTTGCCAGAGGCTTCTGAAAATGTTGCATTTGGCATATTTAGTGGCATGGGTCTCTTTTACTGAGTTCTGGATTGAAGAAGTCTATTTCGGAAATTAAATGTTGCATTTATCATTTCTCAAAGCATTACAGTTTTCTTATGTTGAACTTTTTTTCTGAAAGGCCTTTTATTTTTATCCTGAGAATTTGATTTGATGTGCAGGGTAAGCTACAGAAAATATTTTTGCTCATGATTTGTGTGTCAGAGAAGGTTTTAGGAAAGACAGATTGGGAGAATTCAGATGACACTAGTCTCATTGCCAGCTATTTTTCAGAACTTGGCTTTGGGTATTTACTGACCTTTTTTACATGCAGAAGATGGGAGAATGGAAAAGTTAATAATCTGAGGTATCGAAAAAACTTAAAATCCCTTTGGAAAAGAAACACAACTGTATTTAGTCTATTTAAAGTTTAGCTACATATGAGATGTAATAACTTAGGGAGCAGTCTTGGGAAGGAAATGCTGGAGAATTTGAATGCAAATATCTTCAGTGTTTAGTGCGTGTTATTCTTAAATAGAATTTAATGAAATAAATGTGAGTACAGATAAGCCTGTGGAAATGCATTATGCAGCCACGTCAGTGAATCTGTTCTTTTACCTGTGGGGATGAGCAAAAGCAGTTTAAAATGTAAAATGTGGTTACTCATCTGTTTCAGGCAAGGACACCAGCTCAAAGGAGCATGGAAAGAATCATCAAATAAGTCTTCCTAAAATTAGGTATTAAACCATTAAAAATGTTTTGTAAATGGGCTTTTTCTAGTAAAGGGAGTATGTAGTATAAACCATAATTAGGAAATTGAATATGAATTTTTACTAGTGTCAAAAAAATACCTTTATGCAAATGTTATGTATGTATTTGATAAAGTATGTATTAGGATAAAGTCTTAAGCATAATTAAACTTCTTTACCCTAAACACCAATTTTCACACAAATTTCACTAGGCACCCTTTTTTCAGCACCTTTAGTGAAGGCAGAAGGAGGACATGAAAATCCTTTTGGTTTTAGCAGGAGAAGGCTAGGCAGTTGGGGCATCTGTGCTGTCTGATAGGTGGCCAAGCTTTGGGCCAGGAGCATAACAGAAGACATAGGCAGGGGTAGGGGAGCTCGCAGTATCACAGTGTCAGGCTGAAAGGGAGTGACTAGAAGCAAATTCCACCACTTTGAGGTTTAGGGTTTAGAGGGGGGCTAAAGACATTTCCTGGGGGAGTTTAAGGAGCTTTCCATAAAGTGGGAAGGCTGGGAGAGCGGCATGGAGCAGGCCCTGTAGGTGTGAGCTGGAAAACCTACAAGTACAGTGGGAAGGCCATCAGGGGGACAAGCTGGTAACGAAAGGGTGCAAATCTGGGGTTTGCACAATGGGGACTTAGACAGGAAGCAAATTCATAGGAAACTGGTCTTCCTTTGGCCTGCTGCTTGCAAAACAAGCTATTCTTCAGAGCTGCAACTGAGCGAGGAAAGGAAGAGGCATGAAGTAATGTGGGAGGCACATTTCTTGAGTCTCCCTAGGACTGACCTTGGGGCCAGAGGATTTCATTCACTGCAGGGAGAAGGATTTGTTATGGATCCCTTCTCTGGAAATGATGCTAACCATTTTATGGTTTTTATCTCAGCAATATATCCACCTAAAAATTAAACTTTCTCACATCACTTGGCAACTTGTTTCTAAGGACACAAATGAACCAGTTCAGTGTGGGTCAGCTGTAGACTGTGAGCAGCATTATTTTCTATGAAATGCCATAACACAAAACAATTTTTCTGCTGCTCTGCAGTGCTTTTGCTCCCACTCTTTTGCCCTCACTTGAAAGTTAATCCATTGCTTTAGGTTTTTCCTTAACAGCAACTAGTTGTATTACAAAGGATTATGGTTTCAGTTGAACTGTAACCAATGAGTCAGAATGGGAAAATACAGTTGTATTTCACTAGTAGATAAGTTTTCATTCAAATAAAGACAATAAAAATGACAAAATTACGGCTGCAATCATGAGTATAGTTGACCCTTCCAGATATGACTCCTGAAGTGCATGAATGTTTTGTTCTCCATGAAATTCCTTATGTGGGTTTCACTCCATTCGGACATAATAGGGTTACCCTTACAAATAGTAGTAAGTGAATATTTCTGTTAGTAACAAGTAATGGCAGTATTTACTTTTCAAAAGATGACTTATGTAGGTTGTACTTTCTTTTCTCTAATGGAGTTGTGATTTTTGTCATAGATGCATCTGAAGTTTATAATTGTCTTAACTTTATTCTTGCTTAGCTATGACCAGCCATCCTACTAAATTGTATTTTTAGACTTGTTTCCTAAGGAAGTGAAGCTTACACCAGTCATGCTGTTAGAGTCAGCTGTCATCGTCCATCCATCTGTCCACCCTTGATAACTCAGCCAATTTTAAGCAAACTTGACAGACTGGCATAGATAAACTAACTAGGTTTCTCCACCTCTGTGCCTGGGAGGGTTATTGCTGGTGTCCCTCACTAGAGGCCAGAGCAATCCCAGCTCTGCTCAGTCTATGCAGGGCTGAAAAGCAGTGGAGTGCTGGGTGCCGAGCTTGGCTGGCCAGCCCAACAAAGGCAGGGAGGGTGGCACCAGGGGAGGTGGAGTGTGCTGTGTGAACAGTTTGGAGATGGCAGTGGCAGTTGGAGGTAGGAGGAGGACCTAGGAATATGAAGGCAGTCATAGGGTAAAGGGACTTACTGTGGATCCTGCAGGAGATGGGGGAGGCAAAGGAGGAGTAGTGCGGCAGGAGGTGTACGGAGAAAAACAGGAACAGATTTTCTTTATTCTGCTCATGGAACAACTTGTTTCCTCTTCTGTCATAGACGCAGCTACGAATGTTGTAACCTCGCAGAAAAAAAATGAGTGTTAGATAATGTTGTGCATGCCCTTTGCTGTGCTTGGCTGCAGATGGGTCTCTGCATACTTAGCTACCTTGGTCAACCCGCTGGAAACACAGTATTTGGTGCACATCGCTGCTATTGCAAAAGGCTAATCATGCTGTCAGCCTTTGCAAGTTTGGTTAGATTAAAAGTTAAGTTTAAACTGAAGAGCTCCAACTGCCTTTATTGATAAAGAAAAAAAGTGAAGTTTCTGATTATTTCCCTTCCCTCCCCCCCCAATATTTGTGTTGAACTGGGAGGACAGAAAGGAACATTTTAAATGCCAGATGCAGTACTGGAAGGTTTGTGGAAAAAGATGCAACTTATAAAAACTCCAAGTGAAAGAAAGTGCTTGGATGATAAGTGTTTGCTAAATGTTTAAATAACTTTATCAGAAGTCAGATTTCTTTTTTTTCCTTGGGAAATTTTTCACCTATTTGTCAACATTCTTTTTCCAGTTTATGGCATTCTCTTATCACACTGCAACCCCATATCTCATAGTTATTTCTCTGCTCTAGTTGTCAACTGGCCGGCTACTTCATCATCTGCTTGGGTTTTTCTTTTATTTTATTAGTTCTCCTGCTGTAATTCCAGGAAGTGGTGCTGCATATCTCCATTACAAAGCACATCAATACCTAAGCTTTTAATCTGGAAGGTTCAATTTCAGTGTAGGGCTTTATGTAGGGTGAATCTATTGAAATAACAGTTCCTTGTTTTCTGTGAAGTTATAACAAGTAATTTCCCTTCTTTCCTAGCAGAAGTTGTGTTTGTTTATATCACCCTAATTTAATGCTCCTTAGCTCTGTTGCATCCTTGTCTTTTTGTTGAAAATGATCTCTAAACTGATGAAAATTTCCAGTCTTGGCAGAGATGGGAGCCTGGCCAGCTTCCGATTAATGCTTGCTTGGACATGCTTTTCCTGTGATTGTCTCCCCTAGTACAATAAGCTGCTCTCCCTCATTTTGCATGAAAGTGCAGCCATCAGTGTTCTTGGCTGAAATGATGTAGTTAAAATGACATTAGGATGTAAGCAGGCTCCTGCAGGAAGCAAGGAGCTGCTGGGGAAGGTCAGGGAACATTTTAGGATCATTAGAATTTTCTGCTGTCTTTGGAGATCTTCAGACTGTATTAATGTATTTAACCCTTCTAGTTAGCAATCCCTGTGTGATCCTATGTGTGCTGTTTGTCTGTGCTGTACAGCTAACCCTGTGAAATAAACAAGGTAGTTTTGCACTGAATAAACAGCTTTGCTGAAGTTATCCATTGTATATGCATGTACATATATATATTAAAAAAGCAAATGTACTTTTCAGCAGTAGAGTGGCCAGATTAAAATCCTGAATTGTTAAAAATGAAATAGCATGCATCTCCTTCTATCAGATTATTGGAAGCAAGAAAAGCAATGTCCTATTTATTTATTTGCTCCCATTCAGTCTGCCATGATCAGCATGTACTCGTTGTGTCTCAAGTGAATCTCTCAGCTGCCAGCAAGGCTTCTAGAAGCATGGAGAAAAGTATAAAAGCTCCTATCTCTGTGTTGGTTTCTGCTTTCTGTCTCCTGCCTGACACACCTTGTGTTCCTTGGTTTGTACTATCCTGAGACATCATCTTTTTTCTCTTCAGAACTTTTCTAAGTGAATTTCACCAGGAAGGACTACTTGTCTTTATCTTTCTGGGTTTTATATATGCTTAAGCAGTCTTTGCTGCAAAAGTTTGGAAAGTACACAAAGTGTGTTGTACAGTTTTTCTTCCACATTTAAACAGACATTAGAATGGTTCCTCTAATTAAGGAAAAAAGAAGTTATGTATTTAATTTTATTGTTGTTTCTTCTGTACATTGTATTTCACGCTATAATTAAAGCCACAACAGTACACCAGAATTTACAGATTGTAGGAGAATGTATGCAAACGGTCTTCCTGTCAGGTTTATGCTTTTATAGTACATGATGAACTGTAGATGAAAGAGGTGTACATTTCAAGAGGGAGGAGTTGCAGCTGTAGCTGCCTGGGGACTGACTGAAGGATGAAGAGGGCAAAATGTAATCTGCAGAGAAACTTAATCTTTTGTTGCTGTGACAGTTTATTTTTGTAGATTTTCTGTCATGTTTTGCTTAAGCCAAATTGAAGTCATTACTAAAATTAAAAGGCATGATCTTTTGGCTAGATTTTTAAGAGACATAACAGCAAGCTGTGCAACGTTCCAGTGATTAGCTGTTCTTGTAATGTGAAGAAGCCATTGGTTTTAAGTGTGTTAAAACTCTGGTACTTCTGTGAAGGAAACGGAGCAGTTATAACACAAATTGCTGCTTAGCTAATGGTGCATCAGCAGGATGTTAATCTCTTAAAGGTATTGCTGTTTCTGTGTAAAGTTACAGAAGAGATCTGCATTTAACAGTGTTGTGATGGAGAAGCACATCACTAAAATCCAGCGTGTGCAATCTGGGGATGAGCAGTCCAAGTGACCACTATACGTTTCTTTTTTGAACAGGTTTGGGAAAAACCAAGAGAAAGACGAGCGCGAGAGACGCCTCACCCACCCCTAGCACAGATGCAGAGTACCCATCCAACGGCAGCAGTGCCGACCGGATTTACGATCTCAACATTCCAGCCTATGTGAAATTTGCTTATGTTGCGGAGAGGGAGGATGAACTGTCCCTCGTTAAAGGATCCCGAGTGATTGTCATGGAGAAGTGCAGTGACGGCTGGTGGAGAGGTAGCTACAATGGACAGATTGGCTGGTTTCCTTCGAACTATGTGGTAGAGGAGGTTGAGGAGGCAACTGCAGATTCACCCAGCTTTCTCAACTTAAGGAAAGGCGCTTCCATGAGTAATGGCCAGGGCACCAAAGTACTCCACGTTGTTCAGACACTGTATCCATTCAGCTCCGTCACAGAAGAAGAGCTCAACTTTGAAAAAGGGGAAACAATGGAAGTCATTGAAAAACCAGAAAATGACCCTGAATGGTGGAAATGTAAAAATTCCAGAGGGCAAATTGGTCTCGTTCCTAAAAACTATGTAGTAATCATTAGCGATGGTCCTACCATTAACACTTCCCATCCACCTCAGATAAGCTACACGGGACCATCTTCTACCGGACGGTTTGCTGGAAGAGAGTGGTATTACGGGAATGTTACCCGACACCAAGCAGAATGTGCCCTGAACGAAAGGGGAGTGGAAGGAGACTTCCTTGTTAGAGATAGTGAATCTTCGGTAAGTGGTACTCAGCCCAGCAGGCTTCGTAATACCCCATGCTTGGGTTAGCAAGCATGACCACTAATAGCTTCCCTATATGTAGGCGTTACCAAGAGATACACTTGCTGCTTGTGAGAGTTGATCTGTTACCAAAATGCAGTGACATTTACACTGAAATTTAATGGCTGGGTCTGTATTATCCAGGGGGGTTTAATTTGTGAGCAGGCAAGTAAATATTTCAGGCTTCAGTCTGACTTTTCACATGTTCCTTATCTGCAGGCCTCCTCAAATTTACAGCACTACAAGATAAAATAGTTCTTGTGAATTGCAAATTTAGTCATTAATTTGATTTTAAAGGTAATTTCAAATGAAGTGTTTGCATTGGTCAGTTTTCTGCTTTTAATTGAATAGTGACATCGGTTTTTTATTGGTTAAAATTCCATTTTAATGTATTTCTGCTCTACTTACCTTATTACAACCTAAATCTAAAGTATTGTATCTAATAGTTAAGATAATGATACACAACAATGAGGGTCAAGTCAGCAGCTCACATGCTTTGTAGATTGAGCCTTGATGACATCAGAGGGATATAAGTAACACTGATTAGGGATCATTGTAATCCTGAAAATTCAGATTTAAAATTACGCTGAAAGGCCTTTCATGTATGCTGAAGCCTGAGAATTCATAATTAAGGCACTCAAATTTTTATTATCCCTTGACTGTGGTTTGGAAAAGGTGACAGATTTTAATAGTTCCCTATTATGGTTTTCAAAAGCTATGAAAAACATTTGAATCAAATCCGCATTAGCAATTAGGGCTTTTTTGCATTTATTGCTTCAGTTGTAGGACCATTCCCTGAAAGCAAATTATTGTTTCATAGATGCCTCCGTATTTCGTTGCTTCACATATAAAGGTTAAAAATTAATGGTTAATTAATAGCACAGTCTTCTAATTTGAGCATATGATATTACTAAAATCAGTTTAACTTATGCAGCTACAGACTTCTGTCATCTTTGTGTCAGGTTTCACTGTACATGTGTTGTGGGCTATCCTGGTTTATAACATAGATTGCAAATAAAAACTAACACAGTGTCAACTGCGCATAGTTTGAGCCATAATATGGTTTTAAAAAGATTTCTTAACTCTAATGGCTTCAGAAGGCTGTATTGATTGCATTCATCACTTCTGGTTAGAACTTGTGGTATCCTTTATCATAATCGCCTATATGTCAGGGGAAAACTGTTCTCATATGCTATTCCTCATGTAAATGATTTCAGTAACTAGTCAGTAGTAGTTGTTGGCATGACTGCGTGCTGGAAAACAAAAAACTTGCTTTAAGTAAAGGGTAGAATTAAGCTTCAGCTCAAATCTGGGAGTAAAGATCCTTTTAGCTCCTGATAATTTTTTGGAAGTATGTTTCACATTTCATTTGCTGATTCTGTTCTTCCTAAGTAACAATTTCAGGTACTCACAGGGGTCCCAGAATGAAGTCAAAATCTGAGGTGGTATTGAGGCAGATGCATTAGGTAGTGCAAACTAAAGGGTACTCTTTAGTGGACAAGCAGCTAAAAATTTTGGGCTTCAGTTTGACTTTTCACATATTCCTCATATGCAGTACTGAAATTTGGGATTGGCTGGCACGTTGGCTCTTGGCAAGGGAGATGTACAGAGGCCTAGAGTGACAGCAGCGCAACAGCTGAAAGATAAGGAAATTGTTAATTTTGCAGGGTTTTCTGTATCCAAATACAACTTTGCAGTCTTAATTTTTTGAAAACATTAGTAGTTTATTGTTATTATTGCTGGAGTTAGGACTCTTGCTATACTGATATTTTTACATCATACAGAACGTTATTGACAAAATATAATATAATAAAAATATAATTCTGTAACAGTCCAGAATATTTTTTTCTGGATCTGTATCAAATACTGTTGTTGTCTGATTAAATCTCAGGCATCTTTCCTTGATGAATTTGCTCTGAAGAAGACATGATAGCTGTCAAACTACCCTTTGTTTGAAGCTCCGTGTCATTGAGTTCCTATTTCTGCTCTTGGTTAACTGTAATCACTAACTGAAGCTAGATACAAATGAACCAAAGGAGAACAGGAAGAAAAATAGAAATTTAGAAAACATGACTGACAGAGCCTGGGAGGAATCAAGTTTGTTTATTCAACAGAAGAGACTGAAGTGGGGCAGGCAGTCTTCTAAAATGTAGGAAGCTACTAGAGGATTATGGTAATCATTAAGTTACAGTAGTTCAGCTGTCTCTTCAAAGTAGCATCCTGTCTGACAGGGGCAGGCGGGTATACTGGTTGCAGTGTACCCTTGGTGTGTCCATCCAGCAGACAGAAGCTCACTTTAAAATCTAGATGCTGCATGTGGGGTTATCCGGAGACAGTAGCTATCAATTTCCTCCTGCCATTTTAGAAAGTGCCAGAACTTTGAAGTTTGAAAGTTAATACATTACTTAAAATATAAAAATGCACAGCCATTTCTCTGCACATGCCATGTCACAGTGACTGCTGTGCTACAGCTTCTTTGCTCTTAAGAGTATGCCTCTAGAGCAAACAAATTTTCTTTCGATTTAATATGACATTGTAGCATTAAACACACTGGTATTCAAAGCAGTTTCAGATTTGCTACCTGTGTTGTTTCTGGGGAAATTGCTGCTTGTGGAGCACAAAAAGATTTATGCAGAATGTGGTCTTCAAGTTTTTTCCAGCATCTAACTCTTACTGGAATCCCAAAAAATTTACTCAGTTCCTATTACAGCAAGTTTCTTGCGCACAAGCAATAAAAAAATAAATGTGCTGAATTGAGGAACTGATCTTTTTTCTTTCTTCTTTTTTTTTTTTTTCCCCTTTTTTTTCTTCCCCATTTTTTTCCACCTCTTTTTCTAATTTCTGTCTGATCTTGCAGATCTTGTATTTGGGGTTTTTTTGAGTAATGAGATAAACTGTAGTTATGCATGTAAAGGCCTCCTTTGTTTTAGTACTACTAGAGAGTTTTAGGGTTTATTATGCTTAAAGAAATATTTTACATCTCAAACTTTTGTCTGCCCTAATCTTTATATGTCATACCATCATATAATTTGTTTATATATGTGAATTATAGAAGCGTTGGGGATAGCTGCTTTGTGGTCTGGGGGAGGAAGGGGAGCGCGCACTTCTTCCTGAAGTGCGAAGAGTGATACAATAAGCAAATCGGCATAGTTGCAAAGATCACAAAAGATCTATTTCAAGCTCATTATGTGTGGAACAAATAAAGATTTTAGAAATAACTGATAAATTTTTGATGGTTGCCATACTTCATATGTGTGACTAGAAGCTGTTTGTGCTGTGGCTAAGAGTTACCAGGAGCGTCAGCATGATCAGAGCAAAAGATCTGGATTAGAAAGAACATAGCAAAGTTTGCTCATCTTTCCACCAGTCCAGCACTTCCCATTCCATTGTGTTATGAATCCACCTATTAAAGCTGTGGATGCAGGGGTTATTCCTTTCTGAAAAGGCCCATCAATAAAACTGTGAGTCATCCTGCTAATCCCATGCCTGATTTTTGACCTATTTTAGGGTTTTCTGTAGCCTTCCATCGCCATAGTTACGAGAAGTTGTCTGTATAAAAGTTTTTCTTAGATTTCTTTGAGTTTTGCTCTTGTTACTGAGCTATGAAAAGCTCTCCTTGGATAGATAAAGTTTTGTATTGTTCTGTATTCACTTAATGAGACTGTCATGTTTTTCCATTTCAAATTTTAGCAGCTGCAAGATTTTACAATGTTTCTCTAGATTTTAACTTACCAGATGTTTGTCTCACAGCTGGATTCCTTAGCCAGAAATATTCTCCTCAGTTATGCTGAGATGCTGCCATAGTGGAGAATATCCTGAAATGAGCACTGTCAGGTAGCTAGTAGCCTGATTGTCTTCATTAATTGCGAAATACTATTATTAGAACAGTAAACTTGTTTGAACCATTTAAGCCCATAGTTTATGTAACAGCCACAGTTCCCTACTGATAACATTTTTGCCAGCTCTGTAATACCTAGGTCATGTCACCTTAGTTTTGGAGATTTAAAGGAGGAAACTGAAGTGGAACATACTTACTTAGAAGTAATGCTTGACTTGCTCTTTCTGTTGCAGGCTGCTTGGTTGATTAAATACTGAAGTTGATTGTCTCATTTAAGCAGCACTCCTGAATAAATAATGCAGATTTAATCTTCGCAGTCTCTATACAGCCACTTCTTACCCTTTTTGAATTGCAGGCTCTTTAGTGATCAGATTTTTGTTCTGAGTGTAGTACCTAACACAAGACAAACAAGTCTTGGCTGACACTGTTGGTGTGGGTTGGGTAGGTGATCGTCATGCTTTGAAGATCTAACATTCCACTGGGGAGAGAAGCAAATTTGGAAAGAAAAATTTTTTGTTCAGGTTCACCCTGGGAAACAAGTGTGCTCGTGAGTGCTGAAGTTAACAGGAAGCAGTAATAGGCTGTGGCTGGTGATGAGGGAGGGCAACCACACCGCACTTCTAGCTTCTGAGCAGATCCTCTGCTGCAGACACCCTTGAGCTTCAAAGGGAACTTCTGTTGGGACTTGCAGGCCTCTTAAGTTCTGCTGCAAGTGTGTGTGAAACTGGTGGTGAGATGAGCACCACTGCTTCGTAGCCCTGTGATGTCTCCCCATAAAGCAGAGACGATGTTATTTTTCTCAGACCACTTCTATTTATTAACATGAATGAGCTACACATTTTTTTTTTTTGCAATTTCAGAAGCAATTATTCATTAGGAAGTAATAGCGGCCAGGAGTGTCACAGTTATCAAATTACAGTAACTGGTCCTAAACAAGGTTGCAGGGCATAGTATTAAGGTGATTCTGATGACTGTAGATGTAGTAAGGTGATACTGAGGATCATAGATACGACTGGATTTGTGTGAGCCTTTGATATAGCATTTGGCTTCTGTGCTCTTTGTCCAGCAGTAGTGACAACAGAGGGAGGAGGCACAGGTTAAGAGTTCATATCCTTTTTGAGGTGCTAATTCTGTAGCATTCAGGGTGTCCAATATTTTCCTGGGTTTTTAATTCTGCAAGTGTTGGATAGAAGCAATGAAATGTGGCAACTGTTCAAAAACTGAAGCATTTGTCATGTTCTGTGGCATGCCGTGATTGATGAGTACAGCAGAGAGGAGAAGAAAGTTTATCTTTAAAAATAAGCTAAGGAAATAGCTCAATGGCTTATTTTAAATGGAAGTGTAGAAATTTTATTAGAGCTGCATTTGAAAATCAATGGAGCCAATACATGTTTCTGATTTGTGTAACACTGATTTTGGAACCTGGTGAACATTGCATAGAGAAGAAGGGTATTTGTTTATATCTAAATGAGGTAGAAGTGGTAGGAAAAGGAATTAACACTTTTGAGCTGTGACTTGGTTTTTTGGCTGGGTGACTGAGGAGGGGGAGGGGTGAAGGGGAAAACTGGGTATGGAATTAGGAGGAGTTGGGGAGCCCAAGTGATAAGGTCTAGAATAGTCTGAAGAGTGTGAGTGCATCACAGTATCTGTGATGGAGGAAGGCCATTGCCAAGTGGAACTGTATTAAAAGGGAAAAAACAAGTTACAAGATCAGTAAAAAGCTTTTGAGAGGGAGTTATTCTTCCCAGCATTGCCATCTATGATAAAATTGCCTTGTTTCATTCTCAAATGGAGATTGTAAAGAGGGAAACTACTTTCCTGATTTCACTTGTTTTCCCTTATATAATTTTATAACTTGTCTTCATGATAAAGTTTTCCATATTTTTTTGAAAAGACAGTGAAGTTTCTGACCAAAGAAGTAAAAGAAACATCTTCCTACCTGTTGTCTTCCTCACGTTGTAGGCACCAGTTAGCCTATGATCATCTTGGTCAAAAGCAGGAGTTAAAGGAATCTGAAATGATTAAAAGTACTACTACACCTGGACTGAAGAGCTGCAGGTGCATGACAGCTAATATTCAATTTTCTGTTTTAGGAATTGATTTAACTGCAGGTCTTCCCAATTATGATGGTACAAAAATATTCACAGGCTCCCTGCCACGAAGCTATGCTCTGTAGTTCTGTTGCAGAATTAACAACTCTTCTATAGATTTCAGGGATTAAAGCTTACTTCTGTTGTGCCTTTATTTGGTGTATGTGAGGCTTTTAATCCTAGAAGAGTTAGTGTGCAAACATCCAAATGTAGCAATTAATTTAGGAGGGAGCAGGGAGAAAAATTGGCCAGCAGTTGAAACAAAATAGCTTTAACAGTAAATAAAATAAACAGGCTTGGAGCAAATCCAAGAAGGACAGCAGGGAACCAATTCAAGCTGCATCGAACCGGCATACTTTGAAATGGTAATATTAAAAGCAGTACTTTATCTAGAGATTTATTTTTTTTTTTAATAAGTCTTTTTAACCCGTTTTCATGTTTGTTAGAGTGGGAAGGAACCAAAATAAAGCCAAATGCAAGTCCAGTTGCCTTTGCTGTTTGGTCTTGAATCCTGTAGAAGTTACTGCGCTGAGGCCAATAAAGGGTTTCGGGGGTTTTGCAACAGCTGTTTGAGCTCTTCCATCTCTTTGCACCGGATGATGGCTCTCAAAAGAGTTAGATCAGCCTTTCCGCTATTTTTTGTACTGAATTAGATCATGAAAAGAGTAAACTTTGTAACATATTCTGGAGAAAATAAGTGATAATAATGTTTTCTATCTATGCATCAATCCAATTAGCAGTTCTGAGGCTGGGAAGAATAGACAATAGTTCAGGAGAATGTTCATTCATTAATGTTATAATTAAAGCGGCAGGAAAAGTATTTAATGTATTGTGTAGATCTCCTCACAAAGATCTAAGTCTGGCCAGTGCCTGGGACATAGGTCAGTAGATCAGAGGTCTGAGACCTGTTCCAGCACTTCTCTTTGTGTCATTAGCACATCCTTTCTGTTTTAAAGACAGGGTTTCTTAACAGATAGAGCTTTAAAAACACATAATTTTGATATGTTGAAAACAACTGTGCTTTGTCAGAAGACATTAAAACTTTGTTGAGTGTGATTATTTCACTTATTTTTAAGCCTTTGTCATAACAACTTTTCCTGTTCCTAAAACAAAAAAAAATGTGTTTGGTGCAGATTAGGAACTTCCCACTTGTAAGTTCTTCTGTTTTAAATGAGGGCCTTTGGGTTACTGTTTTTTGTTTGACGTAGGCATCACCCGTGGAAGCAGCAGAACTGAAGTCAGCAAGGCTTGATCTCAGGGTTTTTTTGAATCATAAGCAGGTAGTTCATACATGCTCCCCTGAGCTCTGTTCTTGAAGAGACCTATGGACCTGCCTGTTACTCTGTGTTTCAAACGCAGCCATCAGCACACTGCCCTAAATTTCTCCTCCATAAGCCCATGGTCCCAGAGTTTTGTTTGTGCAGGACTGTGCTTCATTGCCATTTAAATGGCTGCTGATTATGACTATGGAGGTATACATTGAAACAGGTCCTAGGCCTGTGTGGTTATTGCTGCCTGTGGGTTGTCCACACTGCGTTTGGGGTATTAACTACATCACAGTGTTGGTGCAACCAGGTTAGCTTTAACTCAGTAGCGTAGGTGTTGAAAATAAGTTAGGCTTGTTGTGCACTCCGTGCAGCCTTCTTTGTGATGCTCTGGTGGCAGGGGTTTAATATCAGAGCTAGCTGGCTTAAAATAGCAGTTTTCAAACTTGGAGTTAGGGGTGGATGACAGGCAACAAAATGTATCTTGGGTGGAGCATTGGGAACATCAAAGATGCGCTTTTATGCACATTTCTTTCCATCCTATTCCCCCACCCTCCCCAGCCCTCTCATCTTGGCAGTCACAGGGAGTGTTGCATGTACTTGGCTTTGGAGCTGCTCAATGCCTGAGGCAGCCTTCCTGGCTAAGGCCCAGTGACAGTGGACCATGGATAGAAGAAGTAATTCTCCTATGGGTGCTATGTAAAATAATTTTCAAAGCAATGATGCTTGTGGATCTGGAATGTAGTGGCTCAAGGTAGAAGTCAGTCCAGAGGTGTGGGGGGCTGCTTGCTTGAGCAGTTCAAGAGGGAGGAAGCTGCTGCCCAAAGCCAAGGTGCGAGCTTGGGGAGTTGGGCCAGAGCCAGATCAACAGGCATGACAGGAGCTTTGTCGGCTGGGGGCAGGGCAAATGGAGTTGGAAGGGAAGAAAGGCATTGGTATGAAAAAACGTGATGGGGGGATGCAAGGGACAAGTTTTTGAGATAGACAAAATGTGGGTATGTGTGGGGCAGAGACCTACATCCTTGCAGGAAGAAAGATACTATGCCTGTGAAAATGCTGTCTTTCAGCTTACTTGGATACATATTCAGTATATATCTGACCATCCAAACATAATATGGGGGACTCTGGAGTCTGGTTTATGTAGTTTTGTGAACCGAAGTCTAGTGACAGCAGTAATGTCTGAGGGCTCCTGCTCCCCACTGCTTGGTCCTCTGCTGTGTCTCAGCTGCAGCAGGGTGGTTCATAAGATGATGTTGTGAACCAGATAGCCCTCTTTGGGATTTATTTGTCCTGGGCAAGTTCAGGTTCACAGCACCAGCCTGACCAGGGACTGCAGGAAGGCTGCGTCTGAAATCTGACACATGCCTTCAGGAGTTTCTGCCTGAAGCTGTGCCTTCTGTGGGCAGGGACCCTGCAGCAGTACCTCCACAGTCACATCCGCCATTACTTACCTCCATTAAGTGCTTGCTACAAACTGGTGTGTGCTTTTGACTTTTATGACTCCATTTCTTCCCCTGACTGGTGTCATCTGCTCCAGCCACCTCTCTCAGGGCAAAGCCTGTGCTCCTATCTCTAGGGCCAGCCCGCAGCAATTGATGGCTAGAGGAGGAGTTCAGCTGAAAGCAAGGGATGGTTATGTCCTTTCTACACTCCCCTGGCAGCATATGGTGCAAAAAGCAGAATGATCTTATCCCAGCTGTTGGGAAGACAGTGCTGTCTTCATTCAAGCAGCTGATTGCCAAGGCATAGAGATTTATCGTGTGAAATTGTTCTGTCCTGAATAACTTAATTAGTGCCCACATTTTGTCTTTTGTGGGAGGTGGTTTGATGGTGGGATTCATACTGTGTTTTTATTCTACAGCTTTTTCCTTTTTTTACGAAAAAGGTGTACTCAATAGGAGAAATTATTCCCCATACATGTGGTAATGAAGATAAAAGGTGAATGTGGTTTTGTCTTTTACAATGCAAAGCAAGAATGGCCCTCTAGTGGTCACGGCTGCGAAAAAAGCAGTGTGTGGAATTTCCTTCATCTCGTCCAAGCAATATTGTAATAATTGCTTTCTCCAGGACTTTTAGAAAGGAAATCATATGTGGTGGAAGTTTTTCCCTTCTCCTTGATATTCTCCTGCTTCTAGATTGGGTAGCTACGATAATATTTGCAATTTAGTCATGTAATTGGCAGCTTCAGACTGTGCATCTGGGGAGCTTTCACTTAACTGACTTAACTGTGCACGTTAATAATGGTGGTAATTATTTATTGAATAATAGACTATTGAATTTCTTAAGTAGCTAAAGCACCGAGCTATGGAACAAAGCCTAGCATAAATTACCATAAGCTGTATGACACAGTTTGTTCCTGAAACCACAAAATTATGCCTTCGTTTTGTTCACTTTTATGTAATTCTTTTCTTCTTTTTTTCTTTTTTTTTTTTTTAATTCTTCTCAACAGCCCAGTGACTTCTCAGTATCTCTAAAGGCATCGGGGAAGAACAAACATTTCAAGGTGCAGCTCGTGGACAATGTCTATTGTATTGGGCAGCGTCGCTTTAATACTATGGATGAGTTGGTGGAACACTACAAAAAGGCTCCCATCTTCACCAGTGAACACGGGGAAAAGCTATATCTTGTGAAAGCACTTCAGTGACATTGAAGATGGACTTGGCCACTTGGGCCTCTTATAACTTACAAGCCTTAGGTCCTAAATTCACTTTTATAGAGCAGAGCAATATCTGAAGCAGGCTTAAGGAATAGGCTCTTTCTAAAGTGTTTGCTCTGTCGGTTGTTGTTCGTCTTTTTTTTTGTTTGCCTCTTTTTTGTGTTCCAGTTCTGTTAATCTCCGACCACCTCTCTTCAGGTTGAGAGTTTCCCTTGGGTGGCCGTGGCGAGCACTCACCTTCCCGGCTGAGTTCAAAACTCCCCTCTCCTGTGTACGTTTACATAGTTAGCTCAGATCAAGGAGGGGCGTTTTCAATTCAAATCAGTGTTAATCTGATCACATTGCTCACGCAGGCAGAACTCTCTGTTCAGAGACATCGGGCACAGTCTGAATGCACTGAAGCTGCAGCTACTTAAGTGAGAGAGAGTAGACATAACAGTTGTGGCTGTGAGTTCTGTAGCTATATCGCTTACCAAGTAGTATATTACAAAACCTCCTAGTTCCTAGAAGCACTCTTTACACTGTACTCTGCTATTACATTGCCTCTCTGACTCTTTGTAAAGAGTACACTAATTAAAAGCATTTTGTAATAGTACTTCTTAAACTACTATGGTAAGATTGTAGTAAAAGAAAACTATCTAGTGTATTTTGGTCTGTAATTGCAACAAAGAGAAATTTTATTTGAAAGTTGATTACTAGAGAAAGAATCATTGAATTGTAAAGGCTGAATGTTTTGGTAATCTACAACCAAATGTGCCATCCACATAATGCTTTTTCCTCTTGCCCTTCTGCTTGTTTGAATTAAACGATTATGTATTTAATTCTCAAAGTAATATGTATCTGTAGCTGATTGTTGACACTAATACAGAAGATTAATAAAAACTGATCTTGGGATGGGGTGGGGCGGGCTACCAACACTATATATATATTTGCTTTACAGAAAGAAATCTTCGGGTTTTACAGAGGATGGTGTGGTTGGTAGGAAGAGACACACAGAATGTTTATGAAGAAAATGCATTTTTCTCTTTTCTTTACATTTAAACTCCTTTATGGTTTAAATATACAGTCTTTAGATGGCACATTCCTGAGATTGAAGAAGGGATCGTGAGGTCTCAAAATCTTGCATACTCAGTTTTTTGGATATTGTAATAAAAAAGGTATTATGTCACGATGGAGTATTGGATTTATCCTTGGGTGGTAGTCCTGATGTTGCTGTAGCGAGGTGAAATAGAGTGAGTAATGAACTTTTTTGTCTTGGAATTTGTGTGTCTTAAAAAGAAAACTTCTGCGACTGCAGAGGACAGTTTGATATGAGGCAGTGTCTAATGAACTCTGTGTTACTTGTTTCTGTGATAAGTCAGTCTGTTCATAGCTTTAATGAAAGCTGCAAGATGGAGCTGTTTCCTGGTACCTTTTTGCTGTTAAAACATGTTCCTTACCTGTTCTGTATTTCAGCCAGTGGTAGCACAACTACCTCTGTGCATAATTCCAGTGTGGGTTAAGCAGACACCAGTGCTGTCTGACTTGCTTTGACGTAAATCGTACCACGCCAGGAAACTGCATTTTTAAGTCTGAATGAATCGCAGTCTTGCTCAGGCCTGAGATGCAAGTACAATTTTTGAAGTTCTACAAACATTGTGTTCTCTCCGCTCTTGAAATCTTAGTTCTGTACGGTTATCTGAATTGACAGCTGTATTTCAATTACCAACTGTATTTTTCTGTACTCGCATCAACTACAAATTGAGCAGTGGCACTTCTGCTTGGTCCAGCTTAATGAAGAAAAGCAGTGATTCAGAGCAATCCAGAATGGTCATGCATTAGCCTGACGAGCACCTACCCGTGACTGTCTTCTAAGAATATAGAAGCTTGCCATAGGAAGTTGGTGAGAAGTACAAGTTGTTTACAATATACCTACAAAAGGACTCCACAGGGGGCTGCTTCTTAAACATCATAAGTGAATTCTGCAGGGAATGCAGGTTTCTGCCTTCTAATACCTAGTTCTTTCTTTAGGTGAATCTAAGCATGTACCAAGAATGGCAATGACATTAAGAAAGTCAACTATATGTTTGAGTGTTTTCAAATTTGAGTGAATTGCCTTTCAGTCTCATTGACTCTGTAGTATTTGGAAAAATATATGGGAATGGTTTTCCTTTTTAGTAAACTGATTACTGCAATTACTCTTTCATGCCCCTTGTTCATTTTTCTGAAGTGTTCCCCATGTTTTCTCTTCCAGGAGCTTTCTTATGCCTCTTGTGATCCTTTTTTTCACTTCTTTTCTTATAGTCCCTTCTTACAAGCTAAGTCCATAACCCTTCTCTAGTTTTAGTAGCTTAAAGCTAAATCAAGTAGACATGTAAGTGAAGTTTTTACCATGTGCCTTTTTATTTATTTATTTATTCTTTGTTACTTCCTCCTCTGCAAACAGCTTCAGAGTACTGAAGTGTGAGTTGCTAAAACTATTTTGTTTTGGAAGCAGTTAATGAATTTATGACCCAGCAAGTCTCATCTTGGTTTTGCCCATGCTGTATTTAATCAACATTCTCTCCATTCAACAAGCTCATTAATAGTTCTTCAGTTGTTTCCATTTTTACTGAGATAAGATTCTGCAAGTTTTGCTGCCTTTTTGACCTCATTTGCTGGATTAGGCCTAGGCATTAATAGTCTCCAGTACTAACTGCTTAATAAAGGGACAGTAGACATGGATTTTTTTTTTTTATTTTCCTATTTTCTATGTACCTTCCTATTGTTTGGCAAAACCTCACCTCGATTTTTGACCAGTTAAAGCCTCTTGTTAAAGCTTGGAGCTGGGGGCCTATGGAATTTTTTTTAAGATGAGAGGAATTGTGGTGACCTGAGTTTCTTCACCTGCAGTTTTAATTAAAGGCTCAAATAATTTCTGATGGAGTAGAAGTGGTGATTTTTCTATATGGTATTCAGTCTCACTTTTCCCATCATGCCTGGTTTGTGTAGGTGCATAAGTTGGACTTTTAAGTATTATTCCTGTACAGTTGTTAACGTTTTCTTGCCTTGCTGGTGTTTTTATAGGAATGTGAATGAGTTGTCTGAATCTATAGCAGTTGCTGTATTTCCCATGCAGTGGCACAAGTTTGAAATTCAGGTTTTCACTTCTAGCTCCAAGAGCTTGTTGACGAGCTCCCTCTTCCAGTTATCTCAACCATTTGTAGTATCACCAAATAGCCCCACCTTGTCAAAATCCTGTCATAGACGTCATAGCACGTCAATTCTGTAGCACTCCTCTTTTGAAGATGTTTTATTTAAAGGATGCTGTGATAGCTGTTCTTCATATATATGTACAGTGTAGTCCTTGGTCCCAGCTTCTATGCTGTTTAGTCTTATGAAAGTATGTGTGTATGAGGCATTTTCCAAGGGGTGTTACACCAGTCACTGCAGGGTGGTGTGTAGCCCAACACTAACTGGGAACTACTGCTCTTTGCACAAGTGCCTACACTGCCACACTACTGTTGCTGATAGTGGTATTTGGCCAAAAATGTTCAGAGATCTTCTAGTATTACAGTGGTTCACAGATAACTGAATGCACACTTTTGCACAGGTTCCAAGCCAGGCAGCTGCTAACCATGGCATAGTGCTGAGTCTCAGCCTGAATCTTGAAGAGAAGTACAAGCAAAACCACTTAATACAGCTGTATCGTGTTCAGATGGTTTGGAGCATCTGTCAGCAAAATACTGCACAGTTGGGTACCAGGTAGCCACAGCTGACCTGATACAGTATTGGGGGTAGTCACGTATTAGGTGGGGACAAATTATTAAAGGGTTAATCTAAGAATTAATTGAGAGCATGCCAGGTAAGCTCATGTGGATCTACTGTATTATAAAAGCAGTGGGTTTGCGTAGTCTTTGCTTTTGGGGAGAGGAGAGGCAATAAAGATGTACAGTTGGGTGATTAATGTGACTATATGAATAGACTGTAAAGTCCCACTGTTGAATGATTCTGTTTAGTGTTCTGTATTCAGGTATTTTTCTCATGAATTTATGTGAAATCCTTACAGTTTACAGCTATTCTTCCAAGTCTTTATTGTACCTCTTCTATATTGTAAAGTTTGCTGTCTTGTTTAATGGTTTCACTAAGGGAAAATAGAGATCTTCCACACTTAGAATGATAATTCTTGTTACAACACAAAGTTGAAGTACTTTTAAAATACCACTTACACAATTTTACTTCTAAAAATAAGTCATATTTTGCCTAAAAAATAAAAAACTGGAAAAGGGATCGCACTTTTGGATTAGGTCTGGCAATTTCTGTGGTGAAAGCTATTAAATAACTGTAAGGGCTTTTGTTCCTTCTTAGTCTTAAGCTAGTTTGATTCAGGGACTTAGAGGTAAATGAAACCTGTGCATTCTCCAGAATCTGAATCTGACAAGTTCTGTTTCCATACTCCAGTGGTGTGGGATGACTCATTTTTAAATGGGCACTTGTTAACATGTTTATATTGATAAGCTGTGAAAGGTGTATTGCTAAAGTAACTGAGCTCTTAAAATGCGCCAGAAACTGTGGATATTTCAACTCCTTTCTCTTCAGTACATCCAAAATTCAGTGCCTTTTTTTAAGAAGTGGAAAAGCGTAAACCAGCAAGAGTACAGAGTGCACAGTCCTGAATGGTGTTACAGATCACCTGGAGCACATGAATGAAAGGTTTCAGAGTAAAAGGGGGATGCAGGTAAATGCTGCTGTTCATTCGCTGCTTGCTTCTAGGTTGAATAGGTTTTTAAAGTAACAAGTAGATTAGTTGTGTAAGACTGTTCTAGAAAGTATGCTGCAATTGCAACCCAAATGTGTACCAACTTCAGTATATGATAACAATAACTAATAAGTGTATTTTCTTGTGTTGGTGTCTTGCAAAAGCAGTAGCTTATTATTTTCTCTATTTTAGGTGGGTATTTATATCTAGAGATGTTGGACATAGTGATAGTTTGTTGGAGAAACCTATACACAGAACATTTTTTGACCTATATTGACTTAACATGAAATATAACCTATATATAATATACTTAAAACTATATTTTCTGGTCCTTTACATGCCTCTGGAACCCTATGCTACTTTTGTTTTTTAAAATCAAGTTTTTCTGGCATATTCTCTGTGTTTCTTTTCTTGTTATAAAATATTGTCTCCCCTGTTGTTATTTGAAATACCTACCCAAGCTCATACAGAAGCTGACTAACAGAAGTGGCATGTAACCATTGACAGATTAGACAAGTTTTTCCTTGCATTTTCTTTCATATGTGGTAATATTAAATGTTTTAGGAGTGGGAGGTTAAAAAAAAGAAATCAATTTAACTTGACAGATTATCTTCAGCAGTGGGAGTTCACAGTTACAAGGAAAAAGTAACAGGTAAGAAACGTTCTTTTCTATTTTCTTAAGTGGATTTAGTTTGGAATTTAGCTTGGCATCATACTGCACTAGTGCGTGAAGTGTTATAAAGGTTAACAAATCAATGCTGACTTGGTCCATCTTAATGAAGGAATGGATGGATAAAATTGTTAATCCCAATGCCCTGCTCTAGGAAATAGTGCTCTTCAAAGGGGAGAACTGTGATTTGTGGGGACTTTTTTGGGAGTGGCGGTTTTCTGTTTTGAGTTTTGAAGGAAGACTTCAAAAGAGGTTTTTTGCTCCGGTTTCCAAGCCAAATCTCACTTCTGAGCTTCTTGCTGAGAAGCATCTCTTTGGGTGTGAGCCAGGCCACAGAGAATATATTAACAGGAATTATTCTCCCAGCTGTAATTGAAACTGTGGTGGTGAATAATGGGCTACTTTTTTTTTTGTTAATTTTGATTTCCATTAGGTTGGGTACGTACATCTCTATGGTAATTAATTAGTGGGTTCGTGGGTTACTGATTTTGCTTTTCACCTGGGTTCAACTCTGTCAAGGTAAAATAAGCCTGATGATTTTTATTTTGATTTTTTTTTTTTTGTTCCTTTTTATGTCACAGAACCAGTAGTGCATTCAGTGCAATTATAATTGGTAATGCAAAGAAGCCCTTCAGTTGTGGGAGGCTGGTATGTTTGGAATACTAAGTCCATAGATGATGATGATAATACAGCCACAAAGAGTCACGGGTAAGGGCACCAGCAGACAGGCAGAGAGAATAGGCTCCTGGGATCATGAAACAAGTATCTGATGGTTTCTCTTTGGCAAATTAGGGTGTTTGTTTTCATTTGAATATGCATAGCTGATTTGTGAAAGTGAAACTTAACCCTTTTTTGGTGTACAGTCTGCTTAGAACAAAATAAATTCAAGGAATTAGCGCTGCAGGAGGGAAAATGGGTTGAGTTGCTAAGAAAAATGAAGGGTACTGGTGTTTGTTGGTAGCTTTCCTGCTGAAAGTTATCCCAAGTTTCTATTCCAATGAAAAGTGGGATACTCCTGTGTTTTACTTGGTTTTGCACTGGTATCAGCCTGACTTTGTGCTGGCATAACCTGTCTCTGCTGAAGGCAGGGTTACTGTGATTATGGTAGGAGACATTTCCATAGCATAGTCAAGGCTCTTGTGCAGCTGCTTGGGCTAAGCACAAGAGTTCAAGGTGAAGAGAAGAGCAAGTCGTTGAATGAGTGTTCACCAGTAATGGATGGATGCTATAAAGAACTCTTCTAATGCAGTTGTTTTTGTCCTTTGCCTTTACTAATTCAGCAGTGGGTGCTGACGTTGTCAGTGTTTGATGTTCTATGTTAATAAGGCACAAAGATGTTTCTTGTGCTAACAGGTGACTTTGATCAGATGTGCCACTTTTCTGGCTTGTCTCTCTGAAATCATTCTGCTGTAAAATTCAGGATAGTTTAAGAGAAACTGTGTCATTTCTTTTTAGCTGGCATTTCTGATACAGTGTATAGCACACCTGTGTTGTCAGCCTTCTGATGCTCTTTAGTGTAACCTGTTCTGCAAAAATAAGAAGTCTGAGCACGTTTCAGAATTTAGCAATCTCAGCTAAATCCTTTGCCATGTGGTAAGTCTTAGATTACCAGTCATGGGCCCCTTGATGGCAATATCCCATGGCTTTTAAGGGTGGTCTTTGAGACTTGTCTCCGTAAATTAATATTGGATTTGCCTTTTTCTCTTGCATTTCTTCCTTTCTTTTTTTGGTTGGTCTTTTTTTTCTCCTCCACCTTTTCCTCAGAAATGCACACACGTCTGTCTTTGGCAGCCCTGTCACTTCTCAGAAAGTCTTTTTGGCTGCCATTCTGAAATTCTGTGGACCATTTGGAACAACAGCTTTTCCATCCAGTGTTGGCTTAGTGGGAAATAATACCATTCTTGATGAATTGTAGGATCCTGTGCTGGGGATATAAGAATTGAAGGTGCTTTCCAATGTTATGATAGTTCTTGGAAGCACTTCGTGCTAATGGAATGAACTCTGGCCGGTCTTTAAAAAGAAACAAATAAAGGGAACAGGTTACAGTTCTGGTTCAAATAAAATCATTCTGTAAATGCTTGCAAATCGTTTTAAAGCTGTAAGAAGGTAGAAGCTCATTCTATAATGCAATGCCAGGAACTACTTTAGCTACCGATGGGAGGAGGATACTGCTTTCCTCAGCATTAGCAGAATGTTAATTCTGCAATGCTCTTTGAGTTTTTGTAAAACAAACCCAGCCACCTTCAGAAACATACCCAAAACCAAGCTATGCATAACAAATACAGTTCTGGACCTTTGACATTAGGGCACAGTGCAGTCATCCAGCATGGTTAACTGCAACAATTTTACTTTATGATGACCAATGAATGTTTTTTTTCTTGTGTGTTTTCTAGTGCAATTGCATGTGGTCTGGCGTTGCTTCCATTCAAGCTTGCTGAGTTTCCAGGGATCCTACTTGTCCTGTGCTTTGCTGTGCAGTACCTTCGTGCCCCATTTGCCCTGGGTTTTCTACTCTGCCTTTTGTCCTGTTTTCTCTTGTGCCCTAAAGCTTCTTAGGTTTTTCAGTTCCTTCTTTTCTTCAGTTGTCTCTATTCTTCCCTCCTTTTTCAACCTTTAATATTCAAAGCCCATCTAATGAACAGGGAAAATTGCTGTACTTCATTTTTCTCCTTTATACATTCAGGTTGTAGAGAAGCATCCCACTTCTTCAGGTGCACCTGTATTTGTGCCATGAGCACAGCAAGGAACTGCTCTTACCATTCACAGAGGTGGTTTGTTGGATGATATAATTTCAGCCTCAGCCAGCAGCTTGACTTTATGGCTTCAGTGCAGGTATTCTTACTGTCGAAAGCTTCGTGCTGAAACAGACTAAGCAACTCTGAAATGGGAAGGAGAGAATGATATGGTCAGTATTTCTATGTATTTACCGAAAGTGTCACACAGTATGCTCATAAAAACAGGGACAGTGAAATTCTTATTTTGGTATTTGGGGTGGATTGCCCACCCCTCCTTTCCTGCTTGCTGAATTTTCTTCTCCCTAACCTACTGGATGGTGTTTTCCAGGACTGAAGAGAGAGAATATCAAAGATTCCTCTAAGAGAGTTGCAATTCAGCAGTAGCCATTTAGTGAGATGTGATTTGCTTGAAGTGTATTAATACATAGTTAGGTTGATGTAGTGGAGATGTTACTGCTGAATATAACACTGTGTTGTAGCGGTAGGTGACAGTTCACACTGTTTATTGGGGCTATTATAATTATGGGCTCTGATATAAATCTTCATTCAAAAAGCTGATACTGTAAACAACGTCTTTTTAATTAAAGAAAGAAAAAGAATACCCCCAGCCCACATACAAAAGGAAAAGAACTCAAACTGAAAAGAAAGCCTGAATAATTGCCGTGCACTGTACAATGATGATGAAGAGCAGACAAAGAGCATACACTGAGGAGCCATGGAAATGAAGCATCATAAAAGGACTGGTGACAGATAATGCTATTAGAAGTGCGTTCACCCACACAAATGCAATGACACATATGTTGGCATCAGTGAGCAGGAGGGAAGTTCAGAGTGATTGCACAAGGCGTTTGCTAACGGATTGGGTTTGGCAAGCCCAGGCTGGAGGAACTTCAGTTTTGTTCTGAAGCAGTTTTTGCTTTTTCTCTTGAGATGCAGAGACTGGGTATAAATAGCAGTGGGCTTGAATAAGCCATCAGCCTCTGCTTCTGCAGCAGGAAATGAAGACATCTAAGGAATCCCTTTTGTTCCCGATAGATGTGTGTGTGCACATATTTACTTTCCATTTAAAAGATTTCTTCAAATTTGATTTGTTCCAGAACTAACTCGCTTATCCTTTCAGAATCAGTGCACAATTTTCTGCAGCGGAGTGATCGCTAGGGAAGGGTTTAATGACATTTGAACACGAGTGTAGACTTGCCCTGGACTGCCCATGGGTGACTAATACTTGATGAGCTCAGTGGTCTCTGAAGGGAAAGCCAATGTTTAAACCATTTAGTCGTGCCCATGATTGCATTAAAAGTCCTCTACTCTCCCACCTTCCCCACCATGCTGACTGCTTGGTTACACATATCTCTTTGGCTTCTGCAATCTGTTTTGCAGCCCTGATGCTTCTTCAGATTTTATCTCACCTTTAAGTCTGATAATTGGAAAAAAACCTCTTAAGCCTGCTTCTCCTCACACCAGACTTTCCTGCTGAATATGAAAAACGGCTGCACTTGTGCAGTTGTACACATGCCAGCCAGGAAGCTGGTTGTCCACTGCCATAACCAGATGAACATGGTGCCCACCAGCAGCATCCAGAAAATAACAGGAATGCTCCATCACTAGTGGAAGAGTAGCATGAGGCTCTATGTTAAGCCTATGTGATTCCATGTCGACATGGATATGAGTTGGATCAGGAGCTGATGATGTGTAAAACTTAATGACAAGAGGTAAAATATGGTGCATGTCAGTTCTGAATTTGCTCTTTTCAGTGCAGAGATCTTAATGGCTGTGCTGGCCCTCCTGTAACTGTACAGTTGAAATAGCAGACTTACCAGTACACACATTACGGTGATGCAAAGCATGAAAAACACTGAAATCCACTGTGGTGCTTCTGTTTCTAAAGCAGGAGAACATAATTGTTGCAAAAGCAGTGATCTGGAGTAAAATACACTGTTGTTAATGCTATTGCCTGACCCAGACTCTTTGCTGGTTGGCCATCAGTTCACAAGGGACTTTCTGACTTCTGGATGGGACCCATCTCCTCCCAGGTGGAGCAACTAGAATTGACTTAGGGACTTTTAGCTGGGCTCTGAAGTAAGCCTTCCCTGCTCTTTGGACTGCTGTGCTTGCCAGTGATGAAAACCACATCTGTCATTTACTGGCCTGAAAAAGGAAGCAGAAATATTTTCCCAAAAGCCTGGATCTGTGTCAGCAGACATTAGGAAGAACAGTCTTTTGAAATTAAGCTATGATAAATTGTGAACCTAGACAGCTAGAGATTTTCATGCTCATCTAAGATCACAAATAGCCAGGTACTGCAAAAATAGGAAGAGTTAATGAAGATGCTTCTTTCTTAACATCATTCACCCTTCCTGTAAGCCTTGGCCTTCCCAGCACATAGGGAAGTTTGACAGTACTTCCTTCCCTCCTAATTTCTTGCCCTTGAGCTCAGGAAACTGGCCAGTCTCGGTACTGTCTTCTGATAAATGCTTAAAACTTACACCAGCCACTTGTGTGGAATATACAGGCTCGTTAACATTCTTCAGCAAGATTCTTGTGTAATTATGCAAGCACAGACACAAAATTGCTGACCCTCAGTGATGCTGCCAAGTAAAGGCACATGTATCTCTGCATATACATAGATATATATATACACATATATACATATACACACTTTTAACATTTTTCTTTTAGGTGTTGGAATATGCTAGTGCATACTCAATTTTTCACATTTTCATAGACTTCTAGCTGGCCCTTTGTGTACATGGCTACTTTCCATAACGAGATACTGCCTGCAGATTCATATTCTTTATTTGGCACCATGATTGTTACTTTGATAATGCTTCGGTTTTTAATGGCCAGTGGCCATGAGCTGAGACACAGAAGGAGAAGATCATTTGCGAAGAGCCTTGCGACATTACGCAGTAACCACAAAGAGCATCAACATTTATTTACTCTGGATGTTTTCTAAGGGCTTATACCAAGGCAAGCTGAAATGTAATGGAAAGATCAAAGTGACTAGACTTGGCTTTGGATCAAACTCTAACTAATACAATTTATTTCTTACTGACTTTTGTTTGATATCAGAAAGCATTAAAGCACTTACCCTTATGATTTTGAGAGACCTAATTTTAGAGGATAGAGGGGATCAAAAATGGTGACTTCTGTTCCAGAGTTAGTGAATGAGTTATACATCTGTGTTTTTTCTAAACTATCATAGGCGAAGTATACTTACTAGTCTTGCAAAAAAGGTAAAAAGTGGCCATGGTGCTGGATCTGCAAAGAAAATGTCATATGAAAGAGGATTTCCTGCTTACTTTGGTATCAACTATTGTGCTGTTCTTTAACTGAACTTGATTTCCTAGCTTTTCTGCTACAGAATCACAATGGCTTTCCCCAGATTTTCTGGTTATTAAAATTCAGCTTCAGTGCCAGAGTTCCCTTTCCTAATGTTATTTTACCCTAGCTACAGGAAAGTGGTTTAAGTGCTAAGTATATTTTTAATGGACAAAACCTTCTTACTATTAGAAATTTAAAGAATATTATGCTTTTTCTGGACTTAGAAACCTCAGTCTGGAGAAGAAAAGGATGCTATTGCTTTCTTATTTGGTTTATTGCACCTTTTGAACAGTGTTCCAGCTCTCCAAGGTATACTGTGATATTACTGTACCTGTGCTCTCAGACCTTACATTCCCATCCCATAGGGATTTTGTGCATTTTGTTTATCTATAATAAGTCAGTATTAAAAAATGAACTGGCTGTGGAAGAATACTTTCCCTTGGCCTTCTGGAATTACAGAGCAGGCAGTCCCCCTGCGTAGTCCCAGTTTTAGGGCTTGCTTTTGAGATAGACACTGTGTCATTGTAGCAGAAACTTTATCAATATATGAATGAGCTCAAAGGTTAGATTATGAATGGTTGCTTTCAATTTGTTCATCTCATGGTTTTTGATGTTTATCTTTGTGATGACACAGTAATATCACACAAACTTTAGCTAAAGTTTGGCAGTTCGTTCCTCTCGAGTTCTGTTTGTTTCAGCTTCTCAGTCCTTGCTGGTTAATGATGTTTCTTTCTTCTCTGGGGCTGGAGCTGGTTGAATTCACAAGCTCAATATTGCAGCAATTACCCTGGAATTCATTATAGGGTGTTGAGTATCAGAGATTGGCTACTTAAAGAAGAGAGGAGCGAGTTTCCAGGCAGGGATCAGGTTCTGACAACTGCTTGCAGAAGCATTTATTGAGGTGACACCTGTTTATCTGCTGAAAGCCGGTCTCTTTTTCTTTCTCTTGCTGCCATTTTCCCACGTCTTCAGTGATTCACAGCCTCCTACACTGTGGCCCACTGGGACTGCCAGAGATGACTTTGTTATTAGATGATGTTTCTTGGATGACCCAAGTTTTCCTTGTAATCTGATTCCATCAAGGGGATGGGATGGTGTTAGGCCTCTGTGACTTTTGGGAATGGCTTACATTGCACACAGTTAAGAGAAGCTTGTTCAAATTGACCTAAAAGCTTAAAAGTCTCAAAGCAACTGCCAGTTTCCAGTTCTGAGCCCCAAGACATGAGCTACGGAAGTGCCTGAGGTCTTTTAGGCATGTGTGCTTGCTCCATGCTCAGCTCTTCTGTAGTCCTACACCACCCTGTGCAAGCAGGGTCACGATCCCACATGAACACCCAATGTCTGTACTGTGCCAATGCTTTCACTTGTACCTGTGCTTAGGATGTGAGATTTCTCAATCACACATAGAATTGAAAGTAGAACCTTGGGGCCTGCTTGTGAGACACCCCAGATGTGTGAAAGTCCACCCTCTTGACAGATAGGTATGTTTCTGTTTTCCGTTTATGAGAACGATAACAAATCACGAGCTATCACAAGGGTACTGTACACTGTATACACTCTTTGTAGACAACTCCTACCCCTCCCTCCAAAAAAAGAGAGTATTATAAAATTAATTAAAATAAACGGTACTGTGTGTCTTCCCCCACCAGCTTGTTAGAGCTCCCATTTCTTCCACATGCTTTGCAGCACTGAGAAGTATAAACACAGCTATTTTCTTCCTTTTCAGCACTGCTTAGACAGCATATCGCTCTGTTGCTCAAATTCCCTGCCAGAGCTGCTAAGTGGCAAATCACACTAGTGAATGGACATTCATGACCTGAAATTGCATTGTTGCTGCAAACCTGTTTCCTATAGGTCACGGATTTGCTGTCATTCAGGAACTTAGGGATGTTATTCATCATGGTTTTTTGGTGTTCATCTGAGCCTGTGAAGAAGGGTGCAGAGTCTATTCAATATAAATCTGAACCATGGAATTCTCTCTTAAGGTACATGTCATAAAGATGCCAGGGAATTAATTCCCTCACTGCTTCTGCCACAAATGGGATTTAATGTAAACTGGGAAACTCGAGCTGATGTTAGTGTTTTACTGTGTGTCAGGCAAGCCCGGAAACTTTTTCCATGAGGACTGTGCATGATTTTGACTGATTAAATACTTCACCCACTTCAGCAGTGGGAGGTTGTTTAATTAAAGAGATGAGGTAGCACGTGTATCAAACACTTGCTTTAATTCTGAAAACTTGGAAATGAGAATTTATAGATTCATGCAGAAGCGTGCTTAGGGGGGATTAATGACTTTTGTTAAGCTGGTGATTATTCATTTCCATTTGAATACATTGCTCTGAGAATACATTTAGGATCCAAAAAAACATTAAAAAATGGGGATGCGGGGCTTGAGGGTGGGAAGGCCAGGACTGGAATGTTTCCCTCCAGTGGCATGGAACTAAAACCCCATGGCTGATGCTTCAGGTAACTGTGACTGTCATTTCAGCCCTACATGTGGCTCTGTGACTTTCTGCTCAGTTTTCAAGCATGGTGTACTACCAAGGATAGGGCTTAAAGAGAGCAGTAAAAATAGAGGTATGAAATACTAAGAAAAGCCCTATTTCATGTTTGGGGCAAAACACAGTGAAGGTTTGCACAGTGTTCACATGGGCTTCTGTGTCATCCAGCTCTCACTGACACTCAGAATTTTCCCACAGGCTCAGAGACTTGGATCAGAACTACTTTACCTGGATTATCTTCGTGTCTTTCTTCATCCAGGGTAAAAGAAACTGCCTCCCATTTAAAACAAACGGCCAGTAGGAACAGGTATGAGTAAGCCCTTTTTAAGGAGGTGCCCTGTAGAATGGTATTTGAAAAACTGAGTGTGGGGTAGAACAAAAGAAAGCCAAGGTACCCAAGTGTGAGGTTTGATGCAGCAAGAAGGATAGAGGGGGGTGACAGGAAAGATCAGGAGGAGGAATGAGTCTCCACTGATACTCACACAGAAAGGGAAGAACATCGACTCAGATCTATTGATTTGCATTGGTACAAAAGTAATAGATTTCCCTTATGCACAACTTTGCTGTCACAGCTCTTTGGTTACTAAAGTCTCCTCCCTTTTACATTACCTTAATGCAGAGGTTGCTGTAAGCTGCAGGCATGACTGAGGCCGTGCCACGTTCTCAACCACAGTTACCCAGTTTATTTTTCCTAGTGCATTTTTACATCTTTATGTTTTTCACTCCTGAATGCTTCTGTTGATACTCAGACTTCCTCAATTGTTACTTCTCACATTAAATGGTAGGAAGAGGGAGGAATAAAGACTTGAATAATTATGATGAGAGGATCCTTTCCCCAACTGTTGCAAAATCATTACTGGCAACAACTGAGATCAACATGGTGGAGGATAAGAGAAGCACAAAAGAAGTGTGTGAGGGGTTAAAAGCCGATGTAAGTGGCTGTAGAACAACATCTTCCTCTCTCAAATAAAACATTCTCATCCACTAACCATCTATCTCAGTCCTCATTAAAGTTAGTGGGAGTTTCCATTAACTTAAAAGGATATTGGATCAGCCCCAGATCCTCTCTGCAGTGCGTAACAGGCACAGTCTTTAAGCTCAGGGGTGAGTAGAAAGTATTTTATGATTGAAAAGTTTGTGTGAAATCCCAGCCCTCTTGAATCCAATGGTGAAACTCACATTAACTTCATTAGCACTGGGATTTTGCCACCAGGCTCAGCATGAAGTGAAATCAATGTAGTGAGAGACAACGGGATGTTTGACAACAGAGATGCCAGCTATGTTTTATCCGTGGCTGGAATGCAGAAGTGTGAACTATTTTCTCTGTTAAAGTTTCTTGCTGCCATTTCAGTGGCAATAGGAGTGAATTGAGCCTGATCACAGCTGCCTGTCTCATATGGAGAGAAATTCTGACATGGCGCCTGGCATGAGTTTTCCTTCCATAAACAATCCCAGGGGAGCTTCCCAGTTTACCCAGACATAGCTTTATCTTATATGCAGCAGATCACTGGAATATGGTACACTTCCATCCAGCAGCAGAAACTATACCCATAATCCATACTCAGCTAGAAGAAAGCATAAAGCAAGAGTTAAAATAAAAAGAAGATATTTGGAAGAAAAGAAGCTTCTAAGAAAGTAATGAGCTTTTACTCATCCAGCTGTGCTATCTGCAGGGAAATGATGTATTTTTCAATTGGAAAGAGATATGTGTGTGTGTGTGTGTGTGTGTAAGAAGGAGGAAAAAATGATTAAAACCACATGTGAATGGAAAGGATTTTCACCAGACTCTGCCCCAATCTGAAAAGAAAGCTGTCCATTATAATAATTGCAATGTAAGCCCCAGAAATATGCTGCAGTATGAGGCCAGATCCCTCCCTGGAGGGCCTGCAGGCAGAAATGAATATAAAAAGAAGGCACAGGAGTTCAGGGATAGGTCAATACAATGATTTCAGTTTTTAAGCAACTAGTACAGGATTTTCTAGAAGGAGTTGAAAATCTATTTCCCTTAAGCAGTTGGAGTTGAACTCCGAAACCCAAGGGCTCTTAAAACCCCAGTTGCTTTCAGAAATGTTTGTGGTTATCAATATCTAATCCTGGCCTGCTTCCCAACCTCGGGCTGCCTTTGAAGTATCACTACTGAGAGCTGCTCTGTGCTCCTCCTCTGCCCTAGCCTGCTCCTTCAATAGGTTTCAAGATAGAAGAGTTTGTTGTAAGCATGTGGTTCACCTTTTATTTCTATGTGTTGTCAACTAGCAGCACCTTTCCTAGAAAGAGATGGGGATGATAACAAGGTGACACTTAACTGAAATCCCTAAAATAAGTCACTGGCTTTAGGCTCTGTAGCTGCCAAAGACCTTGGGGAGAGCACGTAGGCCTAGGTGCTCCATTATAGTGCCTATGTTTAGATGGGCTGCCTGTGAAGTCTGACTTCTGGCATTAAATGGTTCATCCCTTCAAATACTATTTTCTTGGTGATGCCAGTGTGTCACATAGAGAATCATTAAAAGGGAAACATTCTTCCCATCTCCTTTTCCACGCAGTAATGCTAAATGTGGTGTGTGTGTTCATCCTGTCCCCTTCCCCCCTCAAATCCATTTCTCTTTCTGAAGCATCTGGAGTGCATGACTTCATCTGCTTGATTACCTCGAGCCTTGGCAATGCTGGCTTTGTCTCCGAAACCACCAGAATGTGCTGAGCAAACACCGCTCCTAGTCAGGCAGCATCAGCGCTGGCCGCTAAAGCCTCCTGTGCAAGAAGACTTCTTAGGAGCTGCTTTTCGATGAGATCATCTTTAATGATACGGGGTTGCCTTCTTTATTTGGTGAACTGGATTCAACACGAGGGCAGTATTATGGCCAAATGAAAGAGCTGTTGTTTCCAAATGTTTTTGTAGCTTTCTAGGACTGTGTTTTCGCACAAAAGTGGGCATTCATTCTGTGTTACGTCGCAGCTTCATCTTTCATACTGGCAGCATGGTTGCTGTCAGTGGTAGTGCTCCCAGTAAATTCTGCAATGGATTTTTCAAATGTTGGTGGCTTTCCTGTGAAAGGGATGAAGAGTTGTATCTCTGACAGTGCAGACTTCTCCTTAAGCAGAACTACATTGTTTAATCAAATCTGGCTATAGACCATTGCTCTTGTTCTGCATCAAGCAGCTGAAGCCATGGAAAGGGAAGGATTGCTAATAGGCATCTAATGGAGGCCATTCGCTGAAAACCCCTGTGATGTGAGTGCAGGAGCACTCCATGCAACGTCTCCAGCTGAATTTGCTGCCGCGGCTGTTCTGACGTGCTGTCTCCTGAAAGAAACAACAGGAAATTAGGATGGGTTAGATATTGCTGGGATACTAAGAAGAGATATTATGTTTTTATATTAGCTGATAATATCTAGGCTATGCAAATGCAATCTTTATGGTCTGCAAGATAAGTTTTCACAGCTTGCTGGAAACTTCACAGATCAAGCTGGAGCATTACTTTGTCAGAAGTGATGCAACAAGGGTGGTTTGGCTTGTGAAAAAGAATGGGTAACATGGGTTGGATACTCTGACCCCCAGCCTGTGAGGGGAGGAATATCAACATCTTGAATTTCTTCCCTGAATATTCTTCTCCTTGAAATATGGACCTGCAGCTGTTTGTACACAGTGGAGGAAAATAATGCAGGTGGCAATTACAGCTGCTGTTCAAACTGCAGTCAAGCATGTGCTTATTAGTCTGAACAGCGCCAGGGTCCCAGCTCTCTCCGTGTCAGGCGGTCCAACCCCTGCAGGTTTAAAAGCTGCCAGTGCATATGAGGACATTTGCTGGTTTTCGTCACTGTTCTTGCAATGCACGTGAAGTTGAGCGTTACTCTGGTGTTAGGGTGATTGCTTCCAGCAAGGCTTCCCTGGGGGGAATAAAGCAGGTTAGCTAAATTAGGAGGTGATCCAAGGTTTTGTTCATAACTCAAATTAGGTAGAACAAAGCTTTTATTTTATTCTAGTTTAGAAAAGGTTTAACTCTGCCATGAAGCCCTCTATACTCCCTCTTATTCCATCACACAAGCGTCAAAGAAATTGTTACAGCTCAACCAGAAATGCTTAAAGATGTTCTAGAAAATAACTTATTTTCATGGAGCTGAGAGGATGAGCTTGTGCAGAGCTGAAACTGGCTTCCAGGAGCTTTTCAGGTGGAAACTTCGAACATTCAACCTGGAGACTGGCTCAGTTTTGCTGTTTTCTGCTGAGATTGGTGTTCAAGCCTGTGCTGATGTACAGTTTTGCACAGCCTAGCAAATAGAAGATGCATCACTATCATGAAGATGAAATTGAAGTATTTTCCAGTGAGACATCAGCTAGAGAAGGTTATGTGGGACAGCTGCTGAGTCTGAGCATTTCAGAATCATTAAATCCAAGAAATTCATATTTGGGAATTTTCAAAGACCTGGAGAGAGGAGCTCTGTTGACCTCTGATTGCTGCTTTTTAGTCAGTGAGTGGAAAAAAGCATATTGCTAGCATGTTATGAAAATAAGTAAGTATAGGTCTGTCAGCTTCACATTGATACAAAGCAAAACAATGGAACAACTGAAATAGGGCTCCTTTAATAACAAATTAAGGGAGGACCTTTTTGTTAGTATCCATCTACCTGATTGTAAGGAAAACTGATCTTGTCAAATCAGTTTGATGTGTATTACTTTACCAAGGTTACAAGTGTGCCTGATACAAGATGCAGTAGTCTTCTGAATGGGTCTCCTTCACGTCTTGATCCAGAGATGTAATGAACGATGTCCAACAGAAAATGGGTTTGACATTGACAGCTTTCCAAATGGAGATGGATGGAGGGAATCGTCTCTGAGCTGGTGTGTGTATAGCGGGGTTCCTCAGGGATCATTTGCTGGCCTTTCACTGTTTAACACTTGTATCAGTAGCTTGCTAGAAACATAAAATCATTACTGATAATGTTTGTAGATACGCACGCAGGCTGGAGACTGCTGAGGTGATGGATAACTCGGCTCCCTAGAAGAGCCCCCTGCATTATTTGATAAACTGGAAGAATGTAAGAAATGCTCATTTATTATTTGCCCTGTACAGGGGCTTGTATTTAGAGCTCAGGTCTTGCAGGGGCCTGGGGATTTGGTCCTGCAGAGCAGCAATTGCAAGGCCCCAGTGAATGGAAAAAGGTGTCTAAATCCTGACACACTGCCAGGGTGTGGGGTTTGATAAGGCACCGTTGTGGATGTGAAAGGAAACATGAAGAAACTAAGCCCAGTATTGGTAAAAGGAAGTGGGTTGTTTACAAAGTCACTGTATGTTGGATAAAATCCACTTTTGTGCGGAGGGCTAGCCCAGATGATATCAAGGTTGGAAGGAGATTTTCATCTCAGGCTGCCTTTCAGTGCAGGGGTGGAGTTCACCCTCTGAGCCTCCCTATGTAATTGTGCTACATCAGGTTTTATATTCTGTATTTACTGTTTTCCTGGCAAACATTTAGGTAAATTTTGCATTAAGTAAATGTTTATTTTTTAATAACTTTGGCATTTATCTTGCTTTTCTCCTGACATTTTTACCATCTTCACGGATATCTGCCTAGCTATTTCTGTTCTAAAATTTGCAGTAATTAATTGCTTCTCTGTGTATCTATGGGAGCAGCTATCAGCAAAGAGAAAGTGAGGCACTGCAGCCACACATCATTTGATTAAAGATAAATTGAAATAATTAAAGATGTGGTATTTCACGTAGATGCTTTAGGGCTGAAAACCAACATCCTGATACCTGCTGAGGAATACCTTACTTCACAAATAATCTCTGCTCTAGTAACTTCTGCCCTGACTAAGGCTAGCATTGGAATGTGGCCTGCGGTAATTACTGTTTTGAGACAAAGGGGATGCTTTCTGCTCACCCAGAAATAAATCACTTTGATTGTTCTTCTTCTGTGGCAGAGCTCTGCATATATAATTTAAGATGTTCAGTGCAGCAGTGGAGCCTTTTAGATCTGGATCATCCCAGCAGCCAGCAGTGAGAAAGCTAATACGTGTGATGGGTGAGCAGATAAGTGCCAACAATTTTGGGAGCTGGCTAGTGTCATGGTTGCTACGTGGTACTCGTGCATCTGGGAGCACCATACATCTTCCAGTCACTCGTGTTGATCCTTACAGCTTGATAGATAGCTCCGGTAGCAATCCAGATCCAGAGGTGAGACGCAGCTTGCCAAGGTGTGGTTGAGCTGCAGGCACATCTCAGGATTTCTCTTTGGGGCTTGCCTGAGCCCTGTGTGGAGCTGCAGTTGTGTTGAGAAAGCCAATCAGTCACATCAAGTGCTGATAACAGGAATTGAGTCATTCTGTGAGGACATTTTGGAAGTAAAACCAAGCATAATCAGATTGGTGTCTATTAACAGGGTGGTACGTTATGACTCTGAAGATCCCTGGAAAAGCTTTTGGAGAGGGAGCAGCAAAGAGCATCCCCTTTGAGAGTGCTTTTGCTGAAAGCTCAGGGCTTTCTCATAGCTGTGTGTGGAGCTGCTCCGTACACAGCCAGGTCGACCTCACGAATGCAGGGTTGTTTGTCGAGTTATTGACCAGCCACTTGGGAAAGGTTTCTGAAAACAGCTTTTTTATTACTCAATGAGCACTCAAAACACAGTCTGAGGCAGAAATTGCTGATGCGCTTGTATCAATTTCCTTTCGATGGTTGTCTCTTCTCTCTGTAGTCCAAGGTCTGAGATGATTTTGGAAACCTGAGATCTTCCTCCCTCTCTTCCTTGACTCCAGCTCCCCCCCAGGGCTGCAAAGTCAGCTTCAGTCTCTGTCTTTCATCTTGCTCTGAAGTCTTTAAACCTTTAAGCAAGGCTGCAGCTAAAAGCCCTTCTCATGGTGTGCTGCAAAAGCACATCTCGCTCTGCGTGCCCCGGGTTTCTGTACTGTAGGCACTGCAAGAACTGGAGAAACTGCCTCTGCTGGCAGCCACCCACTGCTTCCACATGAGTTGTCAGCACTCAGGATTGTCCCTGCTCTGCTGAGAGGAGAGGTGAACAGCGAGCACCCAGGTCCTGGTGTCACAGAGGATCTGGTGTGGTGGTATCAGCCATAGTTCATGAACTTGGGCCTGGTACCATGTCTTCTCTGCTGGCTCAGCTGAAAGGCTGCCTGGGGAAGCTCAGTAAAACATACTAATAGGCACCCAGCACCTGCCATGGACAAGATTGCTTCATTGTCTCCCATGTGTTTGTTTGGAAAAGCAAATGTGTGCAGTTTGCATGTCTAATGCAACTAGAAGAGCCAGAAAAAGACCAAAAAAGGATGTTGTTCTGTTTTGTTTCTGGAGCCACTCTACTTTTGTATAAAATTAGCATTGTGATCAAGGCATTCTTATTATAATTTTGCAGATACGTGTTTGTAACGTGAGTGTCGTGGTTTAAGCCAAGCTGTAAATCAAAACCATGCACCCTCTCTCTCACTCCCCCCTTCCTCCCCCCACTCCCGGAGGGATGGGGAGGAGAATCGAAAGAATGTAACTCCCGCAGGTTGAGATGAGAGCAGTCCAGTAACTAAGGTATAACACAAACCACTGCTGCTGCCACCAATGATAATAATGATAAGGGAAATAACA
>WYDI02022415.1:44699-104456 GCA_009867235.2 Psittacus erithacus
CCCAGGCTGAAAGTCAAAACCACAGCACTGCACCAGCTACTAAGAAGGAGAAAAATGACTGCTACTGCTGAACCCAGCAGGACAGTGAGGCATTGCCATGAGCCCTTCTTACCCCCGCTTTTTATTCCCCTTCTTTATAAAATTTTACACTTTCAATTCTTAGTAAATGGAAAGGTTTGGGTTGACAGTTCCAAATGCTCTCTGCTCATAAAGCAGGCACTGTACAGTAGCACAATTAAATTGCTAATTTAATTTTACTTGAGCACCACTGATCTGATCAAAAGAAACTTTCATGCCAGTGGAGGGAGTTAGCAATTCTGCTTTCAGTACAAGCATGAACCTTTATGATGCAGAAGTTACGCGGCTGACTGAAATGAACTGACTGGTGGTATTGCTGTTCTTCCATCCCTGTCCTCACTGCTTATAAAACTTTGCCTTTTTACCCCTGTTCCTAGCAGGTTTCCTACTTTCTGGATCTGCTGGGCTTCAGTAAAATGCCTGCTGAGGAAAATTCCTGTTGTCTGATCTTAAACTTTGTGCATTTTTATCTATTTTCTTGTTATTTGCATTAGAAAAAAAAAAGGGGGATGGTGGGGACTTGGATCCTGACAGAGGTTATTTAAGCAGCAAGTGCAACTTGAAGGCTAAACCAAAACCTTTTCCTTTTGAATGACTCCATGGGTGGTGCTGCTTCAGTAAAAGCACAAGGTGACCTTAGTACATTTGTAATTCAAAAGTATTTCCAGCAACATGGAGCCAATAACTGGTGCTTATTTCTAGGCTCTTTCTATCTTCTCATGGGGGAAAAAAAGTCTTTCTGATGCCCTTTTGAAACTGAGCATGATACAAAAAATCAGGCAGACTTTTGATCTTCCTCTATCCTGATGCTCACTGTCTTCTCTGTTGAAACATGGGGACAATGGCATATGTCTAGCATAAGGATCAAGACTACTTTGCATAAGGCTGGAGACAGAGCACAGCCATCTCTTCTGTGCAGGACCTAAGAAGGAGCTCATTCCAGCCCCAGCCTGTGGAATGAGCAGTTTCTGTGGGGGATCGCCATCTCATACCGGTCCCCGGTGGGAACTAGTGCGGGCTGCCCCTTCACATTGGGATGACATGAAGTGCTGGAGTGAGCAGCCCTTGCCTGTGCCTGATGCTATTGAACCCAGGGGAGGTCCCTTTTCCAAAGTCCTAAGGGGAGATGTTCCAATCTTTTCTAATTGAGTATTACTGTAAAACAAAATGCCATTTAAAAATCAATGTTCCTCTGTAGACGACTTTTCTCTCTCACCTCTTTCACAATGATCACGGCATGGAACTGAATTACAAGCCTTGCAACAGCTGGGTAATGTCTGCCACCACAGCACATTCACCTGGGGCCAAAACTTGGTCTAACTTGGGGGGTAGGGAAAACCATCCTCCTTTAAGGAAATCTGGCAGCTCACACAGACCTGCACAGTTTCTCTGCCCCAAATCCTGACTGTGGTTAGGCAGTGGGCTGGCACGCCAGTGGGATGCTCTCCACATCCATCCTCTCTCTGCCAGGCACGATCTGTCCCTCTGGGCTGGCCGCTGGAAATGCACATAGGGGTTATGGAACAGAGGTCTGCCTGTGCAGCTGGTGAAGTGAGGAGCGCTCGTTCTCAGATGGAAATGACAATGGCTTGGGGTTTTTTAACCAAATCATGTATTTGTGTAGATTGGATGGTAACTCTGCGCTATCTTCAGTCATTTAAAACCGAGCTAATGGGGCTCATTTGTAAGCTGAGGCATAGGGAGGCAAATAAACACTTATTCCCAAGTCTCAGGGGAGCTGCTTTTCCTGTGCAGCCTGTGAGAAGGACTTACACATGCTTAAAATATCGTGTATCAATTACAGGGTCCATGCTGCTGTTCAGGTGATATCGCTAGTAAGCACACAGTTTTCTTCCCTCTTGATCTAGCAATGTGTGTGCCCTCCCATCATCATCCCTCATTTCATTTCAACAGCGACCAGGCTACACCAGCAGCATAATAATTTGTTTCACAGGGGTTTCTCCTCGTCTAAGGATGATCTTTAGGAACAATCTGGAATTGGATTGACACATGGGAAATCACTAGACTAAGGCTGGACTGCATGAAGAGCCTGGCCTAGCACACCTGCATTCAGAGCTAATGCTGCTCTTGCTTTTCAGGATAGTACCTGGCAGAAATTCAGGATTGGTGCAGCAATGCTGCTCTTTGCAGCTGGAGGTGAAGGGAAAGGTTTCATACTTTGCTAGGTATCACAGAATCACAGAACGGTTTGGGTTAGAAGGGACCTTAATGATAACCTAGTTCCAATGCCCCTGCCATGTCAGGGACACCTTCCACTAGACCAGGTTGCTCAAAGCCCTGTCCAACCTGGCCTTGAACACTGCTAGGGATGGGGCAGCCACAGCTTCTCTGGGCAACCTGTGCCAGCGCATCACCACCTTCAGAGGGAAGAACTTCTGCCTAATATCCCTAATATTTTCTAACATTTTTTTTTCCTAACATACCATCATTACACACCATCGTTGGCTGTTGGTTGCTGAAGAAGCTGGTGAATGGCTTCAGAGAACTGCCTAGGCTGAGTGACTGCTGCTGGGATTGCCCTTAGCCCAAAAACCTGATAAAGTTTTTAGTCAGTCTGCTGAACAGTGATTTCTGCTCATTGGCATAACGTCTGAAATAGCTGGGCAGGAAAAGCTGTCAGTTTCCCGTTCTCCCTGAGGAGAGGCTTCTGCACAGGATAACTCCCCTCTGGGGGTGGGGATGAATGGAAATTAGTTACAGGGAGTTCCAAGGGAAGGCAAAAATAAAAGCAATTTCTTTATGAAGTGAGTGTGTTGCAGAAATAACTGATGGGTTTTGAGCTGTAGTGATTTTAGGATACAAAATAGAGAAATATTTTACACATGGAAAAGATTTTTGTTAGATCTGAATACTGGATTTTGTGCTGGAGTAAATTTGTACCATTAGTTCTGTCCAGAAAAATGAGATTTTTGCAATGGAAACAGTAGCAGGACATAGTCTCATAGAGAGACATGTTGGAAGATGGGCTTGCTTTCACCCTGCACTTATACACAGAAAATGTTTTTTCCTGTTAGTACCTTGACCAAACCCCCAACCATTTTCATACGTGCTCTGACTGCTGCTTTGCGCTGTACTGCACAGAGTAGGGGCAGCTGACTGAAATAGACTGATGGGGAAAGCATAAAGATTATGGTACAAAGAGAGATTGTTTAGATATCTTTATTTAAGCAAGCAAAGTACGTTGCCAATAGGAAGGGGAAAAATGGAGACTCAGCTGTGTTTACAAAGGCAACAGAAATTTTCCTGAAGTGAGGCCAACTTTGATAGAAGCTATTAAGTTTGCTTCATTTTTGTAGGCCTAATTCTGAATAGGATTTGAATGTCATGTTTTCAAGGGAAGGCATAAACAACTTACTTTTGGTTCATGTTAGCTTTGTATCCATACTTCTGAAAACTGAAGCTGGCTCTGGTACTTGCAGACCTGTAATGTGGCTGACATTGCAGCTTGATCTGAAATGGGTTGCACTCTGAGCCCTGTACGCCTCTGGGAAGAGCTGAGATCCTTGTGGCACCAAAACAAGTTCTTGATACTAGTGTCAAGTGCGTTGTTTTGATCTTGTATTTTTTGTTCTTCTTCCATTCCAGCAAATATTTTCCTTGTGGCCTTGATCCAACAAGCCGTTTCACTGCGTGCAGCTGCAAGCACCTGATGGGATCTACTAGCACATCTTGCTGTGTGCTAAACTGGCCTGTCAATGAAAACCAACCTCTGTGCCCACCAGCCCTGCGTTTGCTAGTGCTGAGTACAAGCATCTTTCCAAAGCACCAAGCTCATGGTGGCAAACCAGGAAATACCAAATTAAGATACAAGTCCCTGCACTGCTCTGTCTGACTTCCAAAGAGGGTTTAGCTCCTGTGACTTAACTACCTGTGGCACTTAATCCATGAGAGTGGTTTTGCTGGGTGCTCGATGTAGCAGCTGGGCAGTGCAACAGACTGTTCCTGGGTCTCTTTGCTGCATGAACGTCGTTGCCTGAGCGCAGGTTGGCTGGTCGCATAATGCCACCCCAACACTTGCACTATCAGTGATCGGCACTGTGCAAGTTGTCAGAGGCAGGTGCTGGTGTTTTCCACAGGTTTCCTATGAAACACATTCTTCCCTGCTACCTAGGCATGGCTATTAGCTGGCGGCTTTGATACCTGCAAACTCATGTGGAGATTTCAAGTCTATTTCTGCCTCCATCCTGCCTCAGATAAGTGCTAGTACATGAGCATCCTTTGTCATCCCACTAGGCCACTCACGCTCCTGACCTATTGACCATTAGCTTGAGAATCTTGCTCCTTGACCCCTTTACTGCTGCAAATGTAGACAAGAGGTAGCTCTAAAGGGTCTCCTGTATCTCACATCTGCTCTGATCACTACCCTTTCCCCTTAGCAGGACCCCTTGGCCTTCGCTTTCCCGATGGATACCTTTCCTCATAATTTCATCCTTCTATTATACCCCCAATTCTCCTTAATCCAAGTTTTTCTTCCAGGAAGAATTTATTTATCTTCAAGTGCTTTGTAGATTTATTGTTGTACTCAAATTGCAGCACCTTAAAGTGAGCTCTGCATCACCCCATCACCTTCTTAGCAGAGCCAGGTTGTAAAAGTATACCAGTACTTTACTTCCTTCCACTCCTTGGTTGTAGAAACACACTTAGTAGGTGTTGTCCAGGTTTGGGGGCTGGTCAGCCCTCTCACTGATTCTGTTGAGCATAAGAGAAAAACTGAAGGCTAGATATTTCCTTGTCCTGGCTGAACATGCATACTGTAACCCATCCGGCTGAACCTCTTGCATGCATGACTGTCCACTGAAGAGCTCAGTTGTTGTAGCAATACAGCATCGAACCGGCCATGTCCTGGGAGGGACTTATTTGGTGCTGCTTAAGTGAAAATGTCAACAGCCTTGCAAGTGTGCAGTTATGAGCAGAACCTGCTTGTGAGCAAGTTCTGGTACACTTCTGTCCACCTTAAGAAAAGGATGGATTTGCCTGAATATCTTATCCTCTGGTTTGCACAGCCAAGAAGCATCAGTTCCATGGATTTACTTATGGTCTCTACCTCACATCAATGATACTTTCCTCCTTGGGAGCACTGTGAGCAATCTCTGGATACAGCAAAATTTGTGAGATTTGGGTGGTTTGATTTCAAAGGACTTCAATGCAACATCTAAATAAGGTTTGTTTTGAACCCTGAGGAGGAAAATACAACAAATAAGCACGATCTAACTCTCACTGACTTGGAGAGAAAAGCATCAACTGACATCTCTCAACAAATAGCCTGGAGTGAGGCATAACCAAGGACACTAAGTCATTGGTACAGACCAGTGTTTTTGCAGCCTGTCCTTCCCATTTGCAGCCCCAAACTGCTGGAAGCTCTAAACTTCGTCTGTCTCCCAACCCAAACCCTAAGCACAGGCATGGGCTAACCCTTTTTTCAAGGACCACAAGCTGTGGAAGAAATCAAGAAGCTATCAGAGAAGAACTGTTTTTGCAACCTCCCCTTTCAGCCAGAATCCAACTGGAATTTGGGATATTCCCACTCCTAACCCTAGCACAGAGCACTGACCTTGGCTGAACTATCACCATGTAGCGCAAGCCACACCAATGATGAAGTTTCCAGAGGTAAAACCCTAATGAAACTGGTTCCTCCCTCTGAGGGAGCAAATTGGCAGCTCCACACCACATGGAGCTCTAGGCTTTCATGTTCTCCTGAACCTAACCCTAAACCATGTGTACGAGCTGAGCATTTGCCAAAGAGACCAAGCTATGGCCAAGATAAAGTGGTTGCGAGGAAGGAAAATTCTTTGCAGCCTCTCCTTTCCTTTGGCAATGCATTAACAACCCCATGTCAGGTGCAGCTACAGGACCTGTAAGTGCCCTTACTGTAACCCTAACCCATAGGATTAGGGCTCCTCCATAGATAAGAACACTCAGCCGTGGCTGAGATAAACAATTCAGCAGGGAGGTATATTTTCTTGCTGTTCATTCCAGCCTTTTCCAAACCTTTTGCAAGCTCATGCCAGCTGGAGCTCTAGGTTTTGTCCCTCTTCCATCCCTAGCCCTAAAGTCTGAGCACTGATCCTTAGCCAGGCACCCAGAGCAATAGTCCAGATGAAAAAGTGATCACAGGAAAAGTCTTTCTGTGGCCCATACTTTCCTTCAGAAGCCCCTCAGCAGTGTATTGCTAACTGGAGCTTTAGACTTCGTCCCTTTCCCAACACTAAATCCAATTCTAACACTGCGCATAAGATGAACCCTTTGCCAAGGACAAAAAGCCCAAATCAAGGAGTTATCCAAGGAATGATCTTTTAGGAGACTGCTACGTTTTCTGGCAGCCTGTGGGAAATGCAACATGGACTGAAGCTTCAGGGCTTCCCTTCTAGCTAAAGCTAAAGCCTGGCTTTGAGTTAACTATAGCTAGGGACAACCAGCCATGGTCCCTATGAAGATGTCAGAGGAACAAGCTTCCAGATAATCCATACCTTAAGCCTAACAGTAAATGTGGAATGAGCCCAGAGCCATCATTTAAATGAAAAATTATCTGGGAAGAAACATTTTTGCTGCTCCCTCCTTACTTTGGAAGCCCCTTGGCAGCCCTATACCACCCAGAGCTCCTCTCTCAACAGTCCCACCTTTTCCTGTTCTAACCCTAACCATTCCACAGACTCTTACCTTACCTTAGCTCATCTACAGCCAAAGGCCTGCATCTGTGGTCCACAGGCAAAAGCTGTCAGAGGATACATGTTTTTATAGCCTACACATTGCTTTGGCAGTCCAGTGCCTGCTAGAGCTTTAGGCTTTTCTTCAACCATTAATGTTACTGCAACCTGAATGATAAACTTTATCCCTAAACTGGACTATGCAAGAGTTAACTGGATTATTACAGCACAGACATACTGGCAGTCTCCAGTCTTCTTTCTAGCTGTAGTGACTGACTTTTATTCTTTAAGGCCTGTGTTCCTTTTGACTCTTTTTTTATTCCACAGCTAGGGATAGCACAATTATTAACATTGCCATGTGTTGCTGGTGTGTTTGTCAGCACTATTTAGGGGTTTTCCTCTCTAATCAAAAGAAAATAAAATAATAATCCTCTTCCAGGTAGCACTGTTGTGCCTGTGATTAACTACGGTGTGGATGGGTGACACCCTTGTGAAATGGGTGCATTTATCCACTAACAGATGTGGAGTGGTATGGCTGTGTGATGAAGTGGTGATAACATGGACTCCAGACACCAAGTATCTTCCTGCTTGTTCTAGTGCAAGCCAGGCACCATTTCCACCCCCCTCTTGATGACTGTACCCCAGCATCCAGCTGGGCAGAACAGAAGGATCAAACTAGCTCCCTGTTCTTTTGCATCCGGCTCTTGATGCTTCTGCCAATAGGAAGCATCAGACTTCTCATCAGACATGAGAGGAGGACTGAGTATTTATTGTCATGTAGTGTCTCCCACCCATCAGCTGGAGCAAGCCATGGATCCACACCATCTGAATCCTGCAAGCAATTTCCCTTTCCGCCTTTCCAACTCTGTGTGCCCATGCTGGAAATTAACTTAATAATAATAATAACATAAAAGGCTTCCCATATTAGGAGAGATTATTTTTTGTAGCTCCTGGTACAATATGTTCCCTTATGCTCAAGTCACAGATGGCCAGCTGATGGCCTCTAAATCTCCTCTATTGTGCTTTAATGCTGGGAAAGCTGGGGCACCCACTCCCCGAGCACATACAGAAACCTCAGCACCCATTTGCCCCAAAACTATAGCCATCACGTCCATGTGGGAGAGCTTATACCACATGATATTCTTAAACACACACCAAAATCACCCCTGTGCTGACAGAGATATCTGGGCTGTGGAGGATTTTGGGCCTTTCTGAGGTGGAACACACTGGTAGGCAGGAGCTGTCAGCCCCAGCAGGTCTGCTTATGACTTCATAGAATCATATAATAGTTTGGATTGGAAGGGGCATTCAAAGCTCATCTAGTCCAACCCCCCTGCAATGAGCAGGGACATCTTCAACTAGATCAGGTTGCTCAGAGCCCCGTCCACCCTGGCCTTGAATGTCTCTGTGGATGGTGCATCCATGACCTCTGTGGGCAACCTGTGCCAGTACTGTGCCATCCTCATTGTTAAGAACCTTTTTCTCACGTCCAGCCTGAATCTCCTCTTTCTTAGTATAAAACCATTGCCCCTCATCCTGAGACTGCTGCTTTCTTCCATGCTGTGGAGGAAGCAAGCAATGTCGTATATTTCCAAGCTCAAACTCTGGGGGTATGAGGGGATACCTATCATCCTGAATAAAGAAACACAGGGAGATGGTGTTGGATAGCCAGCAGGAGAAAGCAAGCAGCAAGACAAATATTTTCGATCAGGAAAAGGAATGAGCCATGTGTTTGGAAAATCGAACTGTGAACGTTAGCAGATCCTCACCCTGTGGTGTGTATTTCACATGGCCCCTTGACCTTGAGCGTTACAAGAGTTATCTCCTGTAGCTGCTCAGATCCTTAACAAACCAAGTAAACCTGCTTCTTGAGATCAGCCCAGCTGCATCTAAGACTGTAAATCCCTAATCTCAACCACAGCTCAAAGCTTTAGGATTGAATTTAGACTATTGCAATGGAAATCAAGGTAAACTTGCAGTATGTGCAATTGGTTTTTCAGAAAGCTTGAAGATATGAGGCCATGATGGGAGGATGACTGAAATTTGGAGGGGAAATGGAGTCACTGATATAAAAGAAAATTGCTGTATTAAGGATTTCCATAGGTGAATACAAGGTCAAGTTGTGATGAATGGTAACTGCCCAAGTCTTACGTGTGGGTTATTGCGGGGTGGAAAATAATAGATTACATTGAGCATCCTCATTCAACAGGAAAAGCTCTGCTATGCATTCAGGAAGGACTTACCTAAATGTTTTTGGCAGTGCTTTAACTCCATCTGTAACAATTAAATCAGGACAGCCCTCTGGCATGGATGCAGTTACACAAATAGGACCTGATTCCCACACGCCAGCAGAGATGGCTACATGGATGAGAAGAGCTCCAAGCTAATATCACCATGACCCACACAAAGTTTGATACCATTGTGATGACACTGGCAGTAAATTACAACTCTCTACCTAAGTGTAAATAACTAAAAAACCCTAAATGAATTCATGCATAATTTTAAAAAGACAAGCTTTGTTTCACTGCATGTTCCTCTTTCCAGCTCCTTGAAGCCAAGAGCCAGAGGGATACATGAATCCTCACGTAGCAGAACAGGGGAAAGGTAGGGTGAGCTAAAGGTGGAAGAGCTGCCCTTGGCACAGCACACCAAAGCTGAGCTGTGCATACTGTGGAGCTGTTGTCATGCAGCTTAACAGGCAGCATGAAAGAAGCAGGGTCTAAGGGAGAGTTTGGCATGGCTGAAGCTGCCAACAGGCTCTCCAGCTGTAGGAGACAGCAACGGGGAGGGTGCTGAGGGAAGGAATGAATGGAGGAGTGGGCACATGGATGAAGCAGTTGGCAGCGTATTGGAAAGCCGTAAATCTTCAGTGCTGACCATTTCATTTGCTCACTAGGTCGGAGACAGAAGGCTTATTCATCAAACTGTTGTGTCCTGAAATGTGCTGCACTTTAGTAGAAATAACACTTTGGAGCAAGATATATTATTTATTCCTGAGCCTTTCACTTTGTCATGTGACATAAGTGAATTAACAAGTAGGCTGTGATCTGATGGAGCACCAGTGATACAGGACATAGGTCCCCTGTCCCTGGGGATGGGGCTGCGCCACCAGATCAGAACATGAAAGAAGCAGCTAAGGGGGAAAATAAAAAGAACTAAAAAGAGCATTATTTTAATGGGTGTTGAGGTGATGTGAATGGGAAGGTTGGAGTGAGGGCTTCAGATAGCCTTATGACGATGCTGTCAAACCTATGGTCATACAAAGCAGAGAGAAATAGATGAGAAAGCAGGAGGAGTAACAGTTTGCAATTGTTATTGTGATGTATTTTGTGTAACAGCATTCACAGAAGCTTATAGAAGATCACAACCTACTCACAGGACCGAACTAAGCTGAGGAACATTTTTTTCTAGACTAGAAAAGAGGCTGAGTTTATCAGGTTGTATATCCACAGAAAACAAAATGCCCATTCTCAGCACAGAAATCAGGTGTGCTTCTAGAGGTCCTTTTGTCCTGCTGCATTACGTTTGTTAGGAAGCTTCTGAAGTGCACTTTCAGCAGGAGGCATGAAGGACATGTATGAACACCACTCACATAACAAGCTGAAAACGTGCCTTTAAATGATGGTCCTCTCTGGTTAGAGGATTTGAGTGACATTCAGAAAGCCCAAGGAAACCTTATGAGCCTGGAAATGGCTGGCTGCATGGAGGTAGGTTTTATCCTTCCAGGAATAAGTGGCCATTGGTTCCCCCAATTTCTCTGAGTGGGATTTGCATTCAGTGTTAGGGGAGAGCCCTGTTGCATTCCCTGTTCTGCAACTCAGGGTCCCGTTGCCTGAGAGGGATGCATTGGATGAAATGTATTTACTAAGCATTACTTCCTCAAAAAGTACAGCAGGAGGAAGAAGAGGGCCTCTTCCACTCAGAAAGCACCAGCATTAATGCTGAATGTGGAAGATATGGGTTAGCTTCCTCCTCTCTGCCTTGGGCTCCCTGGGCACATCTCTCAACCTTCCTGTTGAGGCTGCTCCACTTCGTTTGAGTAGTCACTTGCCTAGAGAAAAAAAGAGCAAACATAAGGCAATAATAATGATAACAACAACAATAACAAAAAGAAGGAGAAGAAGGAGTAGAAGGAGAAAAGGAAGAAGGAGAAAAGGAAGAATTTGCTGTTGATAGCTGCACGGATCACATTGGGATCTGACCACTTTTCTGATCAGTTTTGCCTCTTGCACCTCTGAAAGGGTAAGAGATCTGCTGGCCCTGCTCTCCACAAGTGAGGCAGAAGGACACTGAAGGAAACCTGGATAACTGGAGTCATAGCCTGCTACCCCTGCAAGAACTTTCTCCTCTCCATCAGAACCAGGAATGAAGGGTTACAGCCTGTTCAGCTCTGCCTAGGCGACAGCACAGCTGATGCTCAAAAATCAGGGTGAATAATTCCCTTTGCACAAAATAAATTTAGAATGTGGGGAATTGACCAGAAGGAAAGAATATACATATGTGCTGAAAATGATCAGCATTTGCAGATGCAGAGTATGCCTCATCAGAACGGTAAATGGCTGGGACAAAGCAGAGTCTGAGCTGGGAAAGTGATTTGTTTCCAGCTTTGCACATTGCCACTCGGTGTATAAGGAGGCAGCAGATGAGGGAGAAATGGCAATAATGACTGTCATGTCCAAAAGCAAAAAAAATGAAACCTTTTACAAAAGCTAGATCTTCATCCCCATCTCCCTTTTGCCCGTGCTCTCAGATCACGAACCACCGGTCACAGCTACTCCAGGCTCAAAGGGGAGAATGCTCAAGTAGGGCAACTCCTCCTCCTCTAGGAGATTTATTAAACTAACACCTTTATTATTCAAAATATTTGCACAAATGGCAGCGTGGTTACCTCCCTCTGTCAGAGGTCTGCTGATGCCTCCCTTCACACAGAGGAACAAAGCTGAGACTTCTACTCAGCACACCATTTCTCCTCTCTCCTATTCCCCCCACCCCCGTGCGAAATGACCCCTGATGAAGGGCAGGCAGAGAACTGAGCTTTAGAAGAGATTATTTTGTTCACCCTTGGAATTGAAAGCAAATACTCCTGAGCCTCCTTTGATGCCAGCTGACCTGAATCAAAGCTCGCAGACCCCTAGCTGATAATGTTTACCAGATGAGGCAGTGAAGAAGGGTTTCTAATCTAGCTTCTCGCTTGCTAGGCATCTATACTGAAAACTAAGTGCATGGGTAGGAATTTGGCATCAGACTGCTGTGCAAGAAAGCCTGCACAGGAGAAAAGGCAAATCAAAGACAAAGCCATGATCTTTCTGTATAACTCAATACATTCAGGTGCTTGACTAATAGCTTGTAATAATCAGGGTAAGTGCAAAAGGCCCCGTTTACAGGTTCTGCAGCACTGGGGTTTGCTTGCAGCTGGATCTTTACTACCATAGTTTATCATTTGGGGGAGCAAGGGAAGACCTGTGTGTCGGCAGAAAAGCAGAGCGAGTGAAGGGAAGGGGCAGCAAAAAGAAACATTAACGCTTTTGCTGATAGAAGCAGAAGAAAATGAAAACTGTCACCTGAAAAACTCGGAGGCAGACACAGGCACCGGCAGGGCCTGATGGCACTGGGGACACAGATACATCTATCATCTGCCACAGGGAGAGCAAGAGAGGTGGTGACAGCTACCCGATCACCACATGTCGAATAAAACAATGATGAGATGCAGATATTACTTCGTAACCTGCAATCACTATCTCAGTCTAGTTCTGCCTGCAGCTCTGTGATGACAGAGCAGTCACCCCAGCATGGGGGGGAGGAATGAAGGTGTCTTAGGAGAAAAGCAGGGAAAGGGGCACAAATGCCAGAATTCCAGGGGCTCAATCTGTTATGAGAGCAATTCAGCTAAGCCTACTGAGAAAGGGAGAAGGAAGAGGAGAAAATGCATGCATTCATATTTCAGGGCCCCAGCTGTCCAAAGCAAACCCAGACAAAAGGCCCTGTTGTCCTGTTGCTGGAAATCACAGCACGATTGGGCTTTTGGGGCAGCAGGAGAGAGCTAAGCATCGCATGATGGGACATGTCCACCCGTGCTGTATGTACAGCTTTGTGTAAGACATAGGAAAACACTAAACAGAAGAATCCAGGTCCCACAGCTTGCCACGTGTCTTTGCGCTGCGGGGCTGTGCCCATACCCCCAGGACATGGCGTCTTGCCATCCAAGCAGTAATACCACTCCCGGGAATGCACCGGCCACCCCGGGGGATGGATCCGCCTTTCAGAAACCGCCTTAAAAAGCGGCAGCAGCAGGCTGGGGGCAGGGAAAGCAGCCAAGAGACGTAACACCATGCTGAAATCCCCCAGGCTCCCGCGGCGAGCGGGGGGAGCCGCTCCTGTGAACAAAGGCTGTGCAGCCCGAAGCTTGTCCGGGGTTTGTGCAGTGGCTGGGGATCTGGCACGGCTGCGAGTCCTGCATCCGGGGAGGGGAGCGTGAAACAGGGATAGGTCTGAATCCACGGGGATGGTCTCCCATCCCCCACCTCCTGTGGCCTTTTCGTGTGTATGTGTGCCAATCACTCGTTAATTGCCATCCCCAAGAGACTGTGTTAAGATAGTTTGACCTGGGCTGAGACCTCTCATCTATCTTTGCTTTCTAAAGAATTGGGGTATAACCACATCGTGTGGCCAGAGAGCTTCATGCTGCCTTCCTTCATCCCAGGCTTAGCTGTCTTTGAAAAGCCATTAGCTTGCTCTCAGCTCCATGAGCCTCTCTAGGAGTGACAGCTAGAAGGCCAAAGAGCACCGCAGGGGATGTGTACAGCCTCTCCGGAGGCTGAAACAGCTACTGCACAGTAGCTGGTCTGTCCATGACAGACCTGCATCAGCTGCATTATATCCTGCGCCCCCCACCCCATGTATCACTGACATACAGGAGCTGTAGCCTCTTCCCCAGCACTCACCCCAGCTAAGTCCTACAGCCTTTTCCCAAAGATATTTTCCCCTTTGTTATTCTGCAGTCCCTTTGCCTGAGCAGGACCCTGACAATGTAGGATTCAAGCAGTAAATGACACGTAATTAAAAAGCATACGTGACCTCGTCTGTCACATGCTTTTTACCCATTCTTTGCAAGATGGGATGGCAGAACCCCTCTCTCCTCAGCATGTATCATCTCTTGCCTCCCAGGTGCCTCCCTTCTCCACTCTCTATCTCGTCATTGAGCTGATAAAACATCAGTGTGATGTCTGAGCCAAAACCCCATGCAGATCTGAGATTTTGTTCCTCCCAGCTCCTTTGGTGTGCCCTGCTGTAGCCCTCCACATCCAAAATGCAAGTCAAAGGATGGAGTAAAAGGGTCCCTCTGCTGTCAATGTACTGCCTGATCCCCAGTGTGGGGGAGAGAAGAAGGTCTTAGTGAGAGACAGTCAATGCTCTCCCTGTCTGATCCTGCATCCTAGGATACTGGTAGTGCTGTGCCTGCAGCCTTTCTTTCCCTCTTTCCTCCCAAAGCACCTTATGGAGGTCACCCTGGCACCAAGCTGCCTCCCAAAAACAGGATACTAAAGACAACATGTGTTTAAATGTTACTTAGCATGTGATTTGCATGCTGTCTAGTCTTTGCTTGAAAGAGCAGTGCATAGGAAGAGAGCCGACAAGTCATGTATTTTGAAGTCCTTGCAGAGCTATAAACAGAGCCACTCAAACATTAACCAAATCTCTGATGATAGGAAAAGCCATGTATCATTGCCATAGGTAAGCAGCCAGGCATCTGCTTTGACAAGGAGTGCTTAAAGGCTCCCAGCGAGCACACCCTTGCTCAAGTTGCTATCAAACCCAAACTCAGTCTCAGGAGGGTTTTTCTTTTTCCCAGAGAAGTTTTCCAGCCATATGGTGCAAGCGTCAAAAATTCATGTCTGAATCATTTATTTTTAATAGGTAAATATCTTCCTTCTGTCGATCCGTTATTCAGGCTTCATAGCAGCATCAGAAAAAAATTATAATGTTTTTTTATAAAGAACAGGCCTCTGTGTCCTGCTCCCTTGGATTTGTGGGATTTTTTCTCTGAGAAATCTACCCAAAAGGGGAAGGCAGCCACGCTTGTCCCATCCCACGGGGTGTCGTGGTCCCATCCCATGGGGTGTCGTGAGGAAGCACCGCTCTCCATCTCCTCATACGCAGCACAAGGCTGCTGGTAACTTTCCTGCTGAAGTAGAGGGAAGTCTTTCAGGGATTGCATTTATGCAGTGATATATGTGTGGTACAATATATGCTGCTCCAGCTCCTCTTACAAAGTTCAGTGTGGTCTTCTTTCTGCTGCCTGCATGGCAGCGCCTTTGGAAAATGTGCTTCATCGCTTCAGCAGTCCTGTTCTCCGAATTGTCTGCAATCATCTCCTGCAGGCTGGAAGTGAAACCATACTTCTTATCTCTCCCTTTATCTCCTGGAAGCCGGTAATACAGACTTGTGTGTACCTGGATAGGTGTGGTTGTTTTAAATATGTCACCCCTTTGGTTGCTGTAGACTCAGCAGCTGAGCAAGAAAACCAGCACATCGGCTGTTCTCCCCTTGCTCCTTGAACTGCACTCTGCCATTTTAATGCTAAAATATCCTCAACAGGAGGATGAAAGCAGTGGTGGGAAGGTGCTCCGTGTTCAACCCGATGTACTCAATCTGGGCTGCAAAAGTATCTGACTTATATACTACAGTTGGGTTGTTATCCGCAGCAATTAAACGTGCACTAGCATATATAAGCAAGGGGATGCATCCAACTTTGGGAAAGATTTTCAATAGGCAGCTTAGTCTCGATTTCTGTCAACATGAGGATTTTCTGCTTTACTGGTTTATTTTTGGACACTCAGACTGCAGAAAAAGGAATTCTGTTAATAGAGGCACGCAGTCTCATTTGCAAAAGTAACTTTTCAGAAGTACAAGAGAACAATGAGCTGTTATACTTAAATCTATGCGTGTTTTGCTGACTTGGAAGTTGGTACCGCATTTCAAAGACTAACTTGCTAAGCTTGATCGGTGTCCTTTATCTTTTGATGTTTAAGAAGCTTTTCTTTCCAAAGTCTCCTTTCTTTCAAGGAACTTCAATGAAAGCCTTCTCTTGCCCACCTTCAGAACTGCATATATCATCCTTCTATCCCCCCCGATTTAGCCTGTGTGCTCTCTTGAGTAGAGGCAAATCATGAATTTGCCATAATTTATGATCTGTTGGTTTTCTTTTCCCTTTCCTTTCAGTTCCAACATTTTCTCAGACATTTATTCCACCCTCATGAAATAATGTGTCTACTGGGGCATGCTTATCCCTCTGGAAGTGAACTACGGTTGTCTACCCTTGCAGTGAGGACATTAAATGCATTGACTGAAGCAGAATCAACTGATTCCTTGCTGACATTTCATTAAGAATCAGGACCTTTTTTTCTCCCCCCTTAAACTACTACTTCTTGCATGTTGAAATGCAAAAAAGTATGTTTAAAAATAAAGTGAAGGGTCAAACTCTGACCTTGTCTGCTGTGGGAACTGCACTGATGTGCTGCTTAAGACCATGTTCTGCTCAGAATTCCACAGTAGAAAGAGGAGCATTTTTATCTTGTTTTGGCTTTTTTGGAGGCAGCAATAGCTACAGGATAAAAGACTCATTTATGACTCATTTGGAGGCTTTAAAACAAGCCACAGTCTTCAGTGACAGGTCTGGGACCTGTATATCACTTGGGGTTTTTTATTTCTCTTCTTCTAGCTTTTTAGTGCCAAAGGTGTTTGCAGAAAAAGAAGATTATTTTTATTATTATTATTAATTTTAAAGAGGTCATCTACTCCTCATTCATCTGTCTCCTGGAATCATTATTTTCTATTTGTGAAATCAAAATCGTTGCTGTGGAATTGTTTACCATCTGAAAACTAGAAGGGCATGATATCATGCAGAAAAAATAACAGCAGGAGCTGAAAAACTTCTGAAGGTGTCCTGATTTTTACTTTTTACTTTTTGCTTCCTTAAACTCTGACTTGAACTGTGTTTCCCTGACTAAATTAACTTGGCAGGCAATAGGCCTCCTACCTGCCATGTTCCTCGCTTGCATGTGTGACCTCCCAGAGTTTTCATGTTTCATTATGAGATGATCAAACAATGGCTCAAGATTTAAACTTTCAAATCAGGGTTAATACAACTAGATCCTCAGACACAGATTCCCTGGCAAAATGCTCTATTGGTTGTAACTCCTGCCAAGTTGGGATAAAGATTAATTAATTCCATGCTCCTGATGGTTCTTTGAGGGCCCAAGGCATATCATGTCTTCCCTTGATACTCAGTTTAGCTGTGGGGATTAGAGAAGGCTTGGACAAGATGCCATGCTTGGTGTTTCTCCTCCTGGAGATCAGGAAAAGCTGATTACATTCGTTTTCATAAGAAAAATTTGAAACTATAGAATGGTTTGGATTGTAAGGGACCTTAAAATCACTGGTTACTGCAGCCCAGGCTGCCCTTAAGCTTCACATTCCCTGCCTTGTTGGTGAGAACAAGGTCCAGCATGGAACCTTTTCTCATTGACTCCTCTATAACTTGGAGAATGAAGTTGTCATCAACGCATATCAGGAACCTCCTGGATTGCTTGTGCCCTGCAATAGATATCGCAATGGTTGAAGTCCCCTATGAAGACCAGGGCATGTGAACAGGAGGCTGTTCCTGTCTGTCTGTAGAGGGCCTCACCCACATGGTAGCCCTGGTCAGATGGCCAGTAGCAGACCCCCACTGCCACCTTCCCTCCCTTTAATCCTGAACCATAAGCTGTCAGTTGATTCCTCGTCCATCCACAGGCAGAACTCCATGCACTCCAGCTGGCTGCTGACACATTGGGCAATGGTCTCTTCTCGTCTCTTCTGCCTGTCCTTCCTGAAGAGCCTGTATCCTTCCATTCCAGCACTCCAGTCATTGGAGTCATCCCACCATGTCTCCATGATGCCAATAAGATCATAGCCCTGCAGGCATGTGCACATCTCTACCTCCTTATGTTTATTCCCCATGCTACATGCATTTGCACAGAGGTGTTTAAGTTGGGCCCCCAATGAAGCTGACTTACTTGTTGGAGTGTCTGGAATTCCTTTATGCTGCTCTTCAGGTGCACTCCTGCTGCAATCCCTCTTCAGATTCTGGGCATCTCTCACTGGCACTGGCATCAAACTGGTAGGAATGGAATGGATTGTAGGTTGAGGTTCCTCTCCCCCACCAACTTTAGTTTAATAAGCTTTATAAACTTAATTAAATTTTAAGTTTAATAACCCCTTTAGTTTAAATAAAACAAACAGCTGAAAAGGAGGAGATGCTAAATTGTGAGATGCCTATTTAAAACCACGGGACTTGCAAGGGGTTCTTCCAAAGTAATTTTCTTCATCTTGCTCACTAACCCATAACTCAAGTAGAATAGCTAATGAATTTGAGACATTCTGAAATGTGCAAGTGCTTTTCCCAGCATTGCCTATAATTGATCTCTCTATAGGGAGATGATTAATTTATCAAAATTAGAAATTCTTGATTTCAAGAATTTCAAGGGCTATTTCACAGTTCCTCTACATTTAGAGAGGAAAACAAAACAATTAATGAAACAAAAGGGAGAATTTCTCCAAAATGATACTTCCCCAGCCAAATAAGATTGAATCTATTGTGACAATGCATTTCTTTTGGGCTTGGTGAGGAAGTTAGAGAGCTCAGAAGGCAAGCATCATGCAAAGACACCAGTGCCCAGAAACGATGAGCTCTCAGTCTGGAGCATTGCTAAATTGTCAGTGCCAGGTCTCACACTAAGTCATTCAGCATCACTTTGAAGCACTGGCTTAATTTTAGACTTGTTTGCTCACTGATTAACTGCTGAGGTGCAGTTTCACCAAACACATGGCCGCAGGTACTGATCGTCTGACCAGCTGCCCCCTCTGCAGGCTGGTGTCACCCTCAGGAGGTGGTGGTGGCTGTGGTCCCCACAGCAGCCCCTGCTGAGAGATGTGACTTTTCTCCTTGGTCCCAGCAGAGTGGAAGCCACCAGGCCTGAGGCTGCTGAGGATGGCTGCAGGGGTCTGCATCTTTGCAGGCTCTAGCAGCCATTGGGCACACATTCATTTACAAAGCCTGATGTCTTGGTAATGTGGCTGGAGCACCTCCCATATAAAGACAGGGGTTGGGGTTGTTCAGCCTGAAGAAGAGAAGCTGTGTGGAGACCTGAAGGGGACCTACAAGGATGCTGGAGAGGGACTCTTCATCACTGAATGTAGTGATAGGACAGGGGTTAATGGGTTTAAACTTACACAGGGGAAGTTCAGGTTAGATATGAGGAAAACATTCTTTACTATGAGAGTGATGAGATGCTGAGCAGGCTGCCCAAGGAAGATGTAAATGCCCGATCCCTGGCAGTGTTCAAGGCCAGGTTGCATGGGACTTTGAGAAACCTGGTCTGGTGTGAGGTTTCTCTGCCCGTGGCAGGGGGTTGGAACTAGATGATCTCAAGGTCCCTTCCAACCCAAACCATTCTATCATTCTATTATTCTATGCTTATCTGGAGCTCAGCACAATGGGACACAGAATTTGAGGCTTTTGAAAAATATTAGATAATAATTCAAAGAAATATGAATAGGAAAATAAACTATGCAAAAGCTTGGTTCCAGCTCTGTTGAAATCTGTGAGGCCTTTCTTTTGAGCCCATTAGGACTCTGATTTGGCTCTTGAGAAACGTATGGTTTTTCCAGGGAAGAAACACTAAAAACATGTTGTTCCTGTATAGGACTCTTCCATGTTTTCTCTACATAATCAAGAATTATAGACTTATTATTCATCAGTTAATAGCAAGGAGTGAAGAACACATCCTACACACCAGGCATTATCAGAGAGATAATGAAACCCAGATGACATCTCAGGAAGAACTTTGAAATCTTTTTTCCTTACATAAGCTATCATCTGCTCTGTAAGCAAAATTGTGACTATGGGTTTTTTTCCCCTTGGTTGTCATTAACACAACCATTTGCATACAAAACAAGATTCTTGTTTCTGAAAAGTTAATATTCTCCTGCTGCTTGCCTCCCCCCCTCCCCCCCAAATTTTCATTCTCTGTTAGCATCCTGATAAATTGCTTCCACTAAACTCAATTATGGTATCACCAACATGGCTTTATCGCTTTGGGTGATAAGGAATAAGCAGCAAGCAGAACCACAAAACCTGCAGGAATACCGATTTTGTTTCCATGTCATTTGTTCCATTAACAGCTTGTATGGCATTTATATATAAAAAAAAAGGAACAAAAAGAAGACATGATAGAAAGAGATTATACTCTTTACTTGCCTCAAATGCTTAAAGCCAAGGTAATGCATAGATTATGAGCCTCAGCTGGGTCCTTCTGAGACCAGTGGAAGGACTTTCATCAGCTTCAGTGAGTTTCAGATAGAACTAAGCATTTGGAGTGAAGCAGAGTACCGCTGTAATGTATGTAATCAACACTGACAAAAATTGGAAAGGAAAAAAAAAGAAAGCAAGTGAGAAGAGAAAAAAGGCTGCAGGCATTTTTGCTGACTTGGATATGAAGGTTCACAGCAGAATCCATTGAAGCTGAAAGAGATTCATACCTGAATGGAAATAAGGAAACCACTACATCAGAATGAGACTTTGCTGATCCTATCTAATTAACCTGGTAAATGTTCAGGTACTTTAGTAATTAAACTTTAACTTTACAAGCTAAATTGCTTCTAAATAAGCTGCTGGGATTTACTTTTGGCATGAAGATCAACAGCCTTCTTGTCTTCTACACTACAAGAGCCTGGAGCATCATTATGACAGCCAGCATTATAGTCTAAGCCACCACCAGAAACAGATTTGAATAGGAAGAGACCCATATTTAACTATAGTCAAGAATACCTGTGGAAATAAAAGCACTCAAGACTTTTAACCAGCAAAATGTCATCTAATATTTAAATCTTTAAGTGCTACGATCAACCTGTGCTGTAAAATCAAATGCACTGTGGGAAAGTAAGTGGTCAGAACTACAGGGATAAGGACAGGTTACTGAGAAAGGACAGCATATAGTTAATAATCACCATCCAAACCATGTTTAAATAGTTCTAAAACAGAGGAAAATGACAGCTTGGAAAACATAAGGAGTATCTGTAAGACAGGAGAGTCTGTCTCAGGAAGGTTGTGAGAATGGTTATGAACAATCTCCTCAACACGACTTCCCAGGGCAATGCTGCACAGGAAGAGGGGCATCAAACAGAAGCAAGGATGCTGCTGTGCCTCTATGCAGCATGCATGAGCCAACTTCTTGAGTGAGATGCCCAGTTATGGGGTCATGCTGCATGGAGGGTGAGGAAATACGGGGGGGAGTCCACAGGATGACAGTGAGGGTAACCTTCAGCCTAGAGACCAAGCCTGGAAGGTGTGACTTCAGATAGACAGTCTGGCTTTCTCACTGAGAAGGAAGCTGAACGGTGACTTACGTTCTTACACACAGAAAAATATATCTGTCTGATAAGGGCATGGTGGGGTGGTATGAAATTGCAGAAAAGGGAATAACAAGATCCAGCGGGAAGAAATTGGAGTCAGATGAATTCAACCTTGACACGAGATGTAATTTCCTACTGCTGAAGTTAATGGGATGTCGGAGCGTCTGAATAGGGGAGGAGGTGGGCTCCATTTCACAACCCCACTTGGCACCTCTGTCAGTTTACGATAAGACATGCCCTTTACAAAATGCTGCTCTCTTAAAATCAACTGCGCATAATCTGTACAAAGTCATGGAGGGGCGAGCAGGCAAGAGGGAGCAAGCTGCAGGGAATCAGTGCAGAGGGGAAATTGCAGCAGAGGAGATTCTGACACAGACACATGCATATTATTATTGGCACTGCTGCAGATGGCTGTTTGGATGAAAATATGATGGTTCCCCTGGATTTCTGTCTCCTTGCTCCACAGAGAGGCTGGGAAGTGCTCTGTGGCTGGGTAGTGTTAGCATGTGTTGCTAAGGCCACTAGTGCGGAGAACCTCCCTGCATCTAGGCTTTGTGCAGTTGCCCAAGGGAGTCTGAGGGAGGGGTTATTTTTGCCCTGTCAGTGCATGACTACTAGGTATGTATTTCAGATGCAGGCAAAAAGAAGAAATTCAACTCCAACTGGGCACAATATATCTGAACAGGGCAGATCACAGCACACCAAGGCAATTTGGTGCTGGGAGATGATATCAAAACCTCTTTTATGTTCTTTTTAGCTCATTAACAGATACAGAATTAGACCAGAGGAACTCTTGTGGGTAACATCTGCTGGTGTTCACCCAGTGGAGCACAGACCACCTGCTGTCATGGTGTCTTGCAGGCTCTGGATGCGCTGCCTCTTGCTGCCCACCCCTGCCTGACAACAGCGCAGACTCTTCAGCTGCTGCAGCCCCTTCAGCTGCTGCAGCCCAGGCTCTTCTCATGTCTCCGAATGAGAGATGCCCAACACAATGCGGTCATACAGAAGAGATCAATGTGGGCTTCCTGGTCCTTGTCTGCCTGGACGCTAAGCAGAAATGAAAAGCTATTGGCTGAGCACTGAACTCCTCCACCTTCCTGCTGAGCCTGACTGCAGCCCTTTAATTAGGGAAAGCTAATTATATTTGATAGAGGAAAAGAGGCTGTCAGGTAGTATGTGAGAAATTATCTTTGATTCAGCAGAAAACGTTTTCACCTGGGGTTCCCTGTAGGTGGTAGGCACAGATAGGAAGCTGACGTGTCTGAGAACGGGATGTGGTGTCTTCTCAGCAGCATTTCTCCTTTGTTGGGGATGTGTCTTATTTGGACAGTGGCCGAAAGAGGAGATGAAAGGCTGTTGAGGCTGCGATTTCATACCAGCCAGCAGCACTCCACCTTCCTGCTCATCGGAGGGATGGCAGCACCCAGTGTGGTGGAGGCTGCTGGGGCACGTTTAGGCTGGTGCTGGACCTGAAGAAGGCTTAGGATGTGCAAAGCTTCCTGTCTTATTTGCTTGTCAAAGGATTTAAGCTGATCATTCTAGAATAAGCTGGCACAGGCCAAACACAGCCCCAGCCCCACCAACATCCAGGAAGAACTGGGCTCCTTAGTTCCTGCACCTCCTTGAAAATCCCAAACTTCCTCTCCCCTCCTGTCCCTGGGGGGCTGAGACCAGCTTGGGTTGCTTACTTATAAGTTATTGCATAAAATAATCATGATACTGCAGAAAGTAAACTCACTGAACTCCAGTGACTAGCATAATGTGGAGTTTGAAGAGCTGGAGATCTCAAATGGTTAACTAACAAGTGTTTACAGCGCCTCATGATAGTTACTGGCACTAAGACAAGGGCAGTAAAAAGTGGATTAGATGAAGATAAATGTGAGACACAGGCAGAAACAAGTACTCCAGCAGATGTGTGTGGAAATTAATGGGGTGGTGATAATAACAAATTCTGATTTGCCACACAGTAAATGCATCTCTTGATAATCACTTTCCAGTAGGATACCAACTGGACATGCAAGAGACAGAAACCTAAATGGGGTGACACCTCTGCATTGCCAATGTACTGGATAGACACTCAGTAGCTCAAAAACGACAGCTGGAAAAGTTGAGTTTGTTCTGTCCCTGCAGTCTTCCCCCCTCAAAATTTTATTTTCTGGATCTGTGACCCTGTCTCTTGACAACTAAATCCACAGGGATAGCAGGGAAAGATATCTCCCAGCTCCATCATAATACTGGTGGTCAGGAGATCTTGGTCACATTCCAACCCACTGCCTCAGATATCCTGTCTGACACAGGACAGGGGGTCACTACTGACCCCACATGTCTGCTCATCTACCCAGCTGGGATGCGAAAGCTCCCACGCAGCACAATACTTTGCCAGATGTGTTGTTGAACTCCATGTATTTATGTTTGTGAGGAGAACATAGGATGAAAGGCATTACAGAAATGCAAGATATGATTTGTTATGATTTAAAAGCCATTCTGGTTTAGCAGTGCTACTTTCAAATACTTGCACCCTGCAGGCATTTCCAGATAAGGACTCAAGCCCAGCTTTTCTTTTCCGGTCCCTTTTTTAAGGAAGCAGAGTGGTTTCCAAACCCTTTGGAAACGGGTCTTTGAGCTTGCACGTTGCAGCCTGTGATGGCAGAGATCAGGCTGTGGCTCCACAGACATGGAGGTATGAAAAGCAGGCCCTGCACTTGCCCTTCTCACCCAAATGTACAGACACAATTCCTCCCTGGCTTCATCCCACACATCCATCCTTCTGCATGTGTGCAATGAAGGTACCACAAACCTGGCCAGGGCTTCAGCTTCACCATTCACAGGTGTCTGGGAGGAACCAAGTGAGTGGGAATGAGTGACAAGGGGAAGTTGAGGGGAGGGTGCTGCTGTGTGGTTCCCATGCACTCATAAGCTGCATGCCTGGACTGCAGTGTCAGGGTGTAAGTCTGCAATGCTATTTTCTTGGCAGGGAAATTGTTCAGAAGAGTCCCATTTCTCCATCCTCTGCATCGCAGTTTGCTGCTGCCTCAACTGTGAATGAAAAATGGCAGCAGCTCTGTCCACCAAGTCCTTGGGAAAATACAGGAAGATCCAGCTTAACAACAGCAAACAGAGGTTTTGCTTTGCTTGCTTTGCTTTGAGAAAGGGTTGGGTTTTTTCAGCTGGGGTCATTTTGGTGAGGCTATTCACAGAGCAGCTCTGTAAACATGTTTCCCAGTGCAGTGGAGGTTGGGCAGATGAAATTCAGTGTGTAAAGGACCTGATCAGCAAAGCGGGGACTGCCTCTATGCCAATCTTGCCAGTGTGTGCAAAGCTAAGCCTGTAGCAGGGGAGGGAGGAGAAGAGGATGGAAAGCGCTGAGGCTGATGTCACCATGGGTGTAATTGTAACAAGGACCCACCCCATTAGAAGGGTAGACTTCAGGGGGACTTTATTGCAGCCATTTATCAGTTTTTAAAAGAGGCCTGTAAGAAGGATGGGAAGAGACTTTTGTGATAAGACAAGGAGCAATGTTTTTAAACTAAAAGAGAGGAGATTCAGGCTGGACGTGAGGAATATATTCTTTACAATGAGGGTGGTAAAACACTGGCACAGGTTGCCCAGAAAGGTGATGGATGCGCCATCCCTGGAGACATTCAAAGCCAGGCTGGATGTGGTTCTGTGCAACCTGATCTAGTTGAAGATGTCCCTGCTCATTGCAGGGGGGTTGGACTAGATGGGCTTTGAAGGTCCCTTCCAATCCAAACTATTCTGTGATTCTGTGATTCTATGATTCTGTGATCATTGGTACTTGGTATTTCTGCCTACATGCCTGGAGTGAGGTTGGGCGAAGGTGAGAATAAATCCTATGGGACCTTTCTGAACAACTGCTAAAATTCAGTAATTTGAAAAAGCAGGGGGGTACTAAAGACAAAGATTTGTCTTGCATCCTAAAATAAATTACGTTTTCAACTCCCTGAGAAGACAGTAAGTGCCTCCTTGCTCGAAGGACTGTTTTCCCTGCTGAATGCTCTGGCAGCATGTGACTGCGCTGCTCAGATACTGTGTCCCCTGGCTCCTCTTTCCCAGTCTCACCATGTTCAGCCACATCAACCCTGCACTCCCTTGCCTCAAGCTAGGGCAGCAAGGGGTCAGCAGCCAAGTGCAGCAGCAAATACCCCCAAAAGCAGTGAGCAGAGACCTGCCAGCTGCAGATTACCAGTGACGTAGCCCAACTGAATGCATCTAATTTCCTAGTCACTGCTTCTTGTGCACATGACCTGTTAAAAGGATTCAATTAAAAGAATTCCCAGAGCTAATCTAGTGATGATATGATGAGAGACAGGAGCTCAAGCATATCCCAGAGGTAGCTGATCGGGTTTCCTAGGATCTATTATTTATGGGGCCATCTGCTTTAGACAAGTATTGAAGTCCGAAGGGGGGAGGATTTTGATGGAATTCACTCATTTAACTGGGATGGAGAGTGCTGTGGGTATTACGTCCCCCCAAAAAAGAAATGCTGCTGCAGTTATTTATGGAATAAAGCTGGCAGCAAGGTACCTGTGTGCTGGTGCCTTCAACAAAATGCTGCTCAGCTCTGAGAGCTCGCACGTGTCCTCACAAGAAGGGACCATTCAGTGCATGGTCAGAGAGGTACAAATGCATTCCAGTCTGAGCTCCTGGTACTGTGAAATACAGGCGTACAAACAGAGCCATGGCCAGAATGTGAGGAGGTCGGGGGACCAGCCAAAAGAGGAAGAGTCTGCAGGAGAATGGGAAGAATTTCCCCAAAATAGCTGATTTAGTTACTGTATAGCGCAGTAACTGCAGGATTTGTTTACTGCTATTATAGGCAACATGAGGCAATATAGCACATGTGAAAAAAGAAACTGTCTCTCTCTCTGATTTGGGCTGACTTGCTATTTAAATAATATGGGTCAAGAAACCTGAAGTAAAATATCTTCATGAACAAGACTTGTGTTCCTTCCCTTCTTGTCTGTCTCACATGGTGCTAAAAGCAGCCTCCTTCTGCTGACGTTTCCCCATCACAGTTGCATCATCAGATTTCTAAATATCAAAGCTTCCTCAGGCTAATGTCTAATCCTTTCTTAGTGATCAGAAATGAAATTGCTGTCAAAGCTTTGGTGGGGAAGGGTCTACAAAACCTTCACATAGAAATTTGCTGGAAGCTACCTGTCAGTTTGCTGCCCGTTTTCCGTAATTCAGACTAATGGCTCGTCAACATCCTTTTTTTCTTTTAATTCTTCCTTTTGCATCCTTCTAGAAGTAGCTTTCTGCTTCAGTTACTGGTTTAATAACACAAAGCTATTTGCTGAGGTGCGATTCTCACCCACTCCTACTTGATTTGTCTCATGGCTGTTTTTGTAATCCTTATTTTGTTAGTTATTAAAAAATACCCAAACCCTGGTTGTAGCATTCACAGATTTGTGCCTCTGAATTGGGCTATTCCTTCACAGCTGTTCTCCTGGATGCTGAACCTCTGGAGGAAAGTTTTGATCATGAAAAATGCAGATTTATAGTCACAGACTGTAGGAAAGGTGGCTATCAGAAATACTTTTAGACAGAGTTTTCGCTCAGTTGATATTTCAGTTCTGCATTATGGAAGGTTTCGGCCAGAGCTGCTACCTATCAGTGTTTTATCCAGACAGGCAGGGAATTAAGTTTCTGTTTGATAGGTGACTTCTTGTATCACCCACATGCCAAAGGTTCAGGCCAGGAAATGCAGCCTGTGCAAGGAGCCTGGATCAGGCCATACTCCAAGATTGTTCTTGCTTGTGAGCTTTGCTGTGGTATCTCTCCAGTGTAGCTGCCCCTCACAAGATGCCCTACTCCTCCTCTAGCTATGGCATGCCTAGACACCATCAGGCTGTTCTAGCTAGGGGACAATGCTGTGGGACACGGCAGCCAGGAGAAGGGGGCAATGAAGCTCCCTCACGAATGGTCTTCAGCCACATCAGCGTAACCAGTTATCCATGAGGACCTACGGCAAAGGTTTGGGTGTCTGTAGCATCTCCTGCTCTGTGGCACATGGACAATAAGGGTCAGGGCACTATGAACCAGGTCCATACAGCAGAGGAGAGTTGCATGGAGCCCCATCTGTGGGGACACACAGACAGGTGTCTTCTGTGTGCTGCCATAATATACCACAAGGGCAACCCCTTGGCACATGCTTCAGTCTCTAAATACCCAATAAGGTGAGTGCAGACAGAAACCTGCATGAAGATTAGTGCCTGGGGATACGCAGGGATGTGCACTATCTTCTTGCTGCAAAAATCAGAGTTAGCAAGATGATAAAAAGCAACCAAGCCACTGGAAACCCTTTTTGTTTCTGTTGCTGTAAGATTGATAACACTGGCACATTTGTCCCTCCTCCTCCCAGCCAAGAAGCCCCCCACGGACCGGATTTCTCTCTCCAGACTGCTCTAGTTGGAAGCCCTTAACCTACCATAGAGAAATGACTTGCAAGGACAAGACCTTTGAGCAGGATAGAGGGCCAGAGGTTTTAAAGCCCTTGCTTTTGAGCAGGTGTCTCTACAGAGGCTTCTTTATCTGCCAGAAAACCAGGCAGAAGAGTCATGAGAGCTTCTTTAGGAATACTTTTGAGCAAGAAGCATTGTGCCTCCCTGTGTGTTTGCTCAGGCCTTGTCATGAAGGATTTGGCTGCTGCCACTGCACAATTGGATCAGAGATGAACCCAGACTGTCTGATTTCACTGTCAGGAGCCACCACCATGGCCACACCACAATTCTGGATGGCAACGATTCCTAAGTCACCTCTTTTCCTCTGGATAATGTTCTGTTAGTTGGCTGGAACAATCTCACCCATTGCTGCTGTTTAAAGGATATCCCCATTGCTGAAGTTCAGCTGCCCATTATCCATGTCTTCCCTGGTCCAATGTCATACAATTGTTGGGCATGTCATCACGCTCTGCTCACAAAGCCAGCTAGGAGAGCAGACGAGCGCTGTTGCTGCTGTGTTAGTCTTCTGCTAGGTTATACTTCTGCCACCTTAGTGAGCTAAACTGGCTGGTGAAGAGATGCACTGTTGGCGCCTGGGTGGCATAAGCAGTGATAGCAGCTCCTGTAAGGGATGAAGGGAGAAGAGAGGGTGTTCGTGGTGGTGAGATATCTGAGTGACTCAGTCTCATTTAGCTTAGTTCTCACCCCAGCATGACGCCTTCGTCTCCACTGTGCTGTTGCCCATTCAGTCAGTGACAAGGTGGATTAGGAGATCGAGTGAAGTGATAAAAGTTTCTCTTTTACCCCTTGGGGTACTTGCAGCCAAAGCCCCTTCCTGATCCAGATTGCTGCATGGCTGTATGAAGAGCTGTGTAGACTGACATAACATTGCGGAGAAAGGCAGGGTAGGGCTTGCTTAACCCATCTCTGCTGTTAAAGTACTTGCTCATCAGAGCCTCAAGGACCAGACCTGATGCTAAATTTTAGTTTTCTAAGAGGGCATCTCTTCGAGTCAGTGTGGATGTTTCCTGTGGAGTCAGCAAAGCAGAAAGAAGAAGTTTTGAAGGCTTCCAGGTCCTGTTCCTATAGGTTTAAATGCCCATGCTAGGTGGACTGAGTTTTGCACAGTAAGCAGGAAGCCACAGTAATGGTATTTCTGAGGTCTGCATGATCATGTTACTTCCAAGTGGCAGCAGTAAGTACAGCCTCATTTCTCAGTACTCTTACATGAATGCAGATGGGTGGCTGGTTGCCTGTAGGTGAGAACCTGTGGAGTATTTGAGCCCTTTGCAATCCGTAACTGCAAAGAGCTGCTTCACCACTGTATGTCCAAATATGTGCCATGGCCATGCATATTCACCCTCCTGGGGCCAGACATCCTGAGGTATGATCGAAAAGGTACATCCATTTCCACTGAATGCCTGGATGGGTATCTTGTCTTAGATGTTCTGGCGCTAAAAATATGTAATGTACCTCCAAAGTACGGCTGTAACTGCATCAAAAGTTTCTTTAAATCAATTGTGATTTCTTTAGGCCCTTTGCAATGTTACTGGGATGTCCTACTGAAAATCAGAAGTTTTCAATATGCAGATGCCACGCTTGATGCCTGTGCCTAACTAGTTACTGATTCAGAGAAATCATTTTGATATTACTGATGTCCATCTTGTTTATTCTTGGATTATCCATAATGAGAGGAAAAAACATTGCACCTGGAATAAAACACAGTTTTGCTGCTGTGAGGTTTTCAGCATGACTGCCATTTACCTGGAGTACAGGTCTTTACAAAAGGGAGCCTTATTTCCTGCAGTAAGGTGAGCCTGTGGCCATGCCTTCTCCCTTGGGCTTTCCTGCTGACCCCAGGTAAGCTACCCCTCCACACACCTCCTGGATCCTTTGCTACACCAGCACAATGAGCTCCCAGCACCTGCAAGAAATTAAAGAGCGCTAAAATACTCCCTGTGGCCAGTTGCTCATCGTACAGCCAGCACAAAAGCCCGAATTCCTTTCGCGTGAGAACATGGGTACATCTGCTTGCAATCATCTTTCTCCAGGCAGCCAGCCTGATTAAGCAGAAATGTGATTCTCCACACTTGGTCCAAGGAGTGCTTGGCAGACACCCGTAGTCAAGGGGCTGGGATTCGGGAGAGTCAGAATAAACATGCCTTTCACGCCCAGCATCCCCATCAGTCCTGTGGCTCCTGCGCTCGCAGACTTGGTCACTTCTTGCCCTGCTTGCAGGAGGCAAGACATGCTGAAATAAAGAGAAACTTGTTCTGTGGCAGGAAAGGTCATTTCTTCTGGCCGGGCGTTTTGGAAGGAGACAGGAAGCGTGATATTTTAAAGGTAAACCGATAAAATATTTGTTTGCTGGAGGAAGGGGAGGAATGTCAGAAACATGTCAGCGTTCTTTAGAAAAAGTTATTGTGGTGTCTTACTCCTGCCCTGAACACAACTGCAAGGCGTCCTAAAGAAATGTTTTAGCCCTCAGTGGTCCATAGATTCGTGCGGGGTCTTTTACTTGCTGGAAGCATACCCTTTGTCCGTCTGTGCATGTGTGTGTGTGTGTGTGCGCTCACGGGGATGTGAATGCACACTCAGTAGCAGAGGAAATGGTTGAACATATTAGAAGTAAGTAGACATAGAGGGATATCAGCAGAGTCTCTGATAATGTGATTTGTTTGCTTCTTAATATTTTCTTTATTGCAGCTGACCAACAAGGAATCACTAAAAATGACTACTTCAATGAAGGCTGCAGTTTGTAGCGCAGACGTGTTATGCTTTATGTACTTCTGTAGATTTGCCAGATTCCATTTCAAAACTTGCCTTTCATGCTGCTTCACAAGAGGACTGGAGAAGTAATTTATAGGTGCAATTAAGAATGCCATGTTTGGGGAGTTAAGGGAAAGTATTTTTAATAAAAGCAAACTTGACAATTGAGTAGCTCAGCTTCACTGTGATTCCTGAAAGCAAGCGAATCTGATCATCAGTTAATATGTTTGTAAAAGCTAGGTCGCACCCCTCCTAAGACTTTTTTTTACCAACTCATAGTCCAGATAGCCTGAGGACTTAAGCCATAATTGCAGAAGCTGTGCTTTGCCAGAACAGCACTGCAGTTGTAGCTGTACTGGCCCCAGGGCACATGTGTCCCAACGCAGCCGTGCCATTCCTCTGGTTGGACTGATTGAAGTGGTTAGAAGTGACAATTCACCACACCTCTGACTAACGCAGCAGTGCAGGGAAGTGCTGTGCTGGCAGGCTGGGCAGGGGGACTGGGGATAAGGCAGCCTGCTTTGTGTTTGCCGTTTGGAAGCATATGGTTAAATCAGGTATGGAATTCTCCTAAACTCTTTGAATTGTACTCTTGCCAAGACCTGCCAAGGTCTTGTTTCAGGCCGAGTTATGTTGTTGGCCTCAAACAAATGCCTAATACAGTCTCCGAAAATAAGTCTGAGTCTTAGCAGTTTTAGGAATCTAGCTGGTTAAAGAAATTCTTAATGTAAGGGTATGGTGGAAGAACACTGTCTTTTAAAAAGTAGATAGAATAGTGATGGACAGACACTGTTATTAAAAATAATTGTCATGCGGGGGTCTATTCACTTATCAACATGTTTGACCATTGCAGTTTGTTCACCTGCATTCATGTACATGTGCAGAATTTTAAGGTAACAGTAGAATGACCTATGTTAGTACAAAAAGATTCGAAAGGAACCATCTGTCATTAAAAAGCAATATGAAAAAGACATTTATTTAGCACAGGCTGGAATACAGAAATTTTTGCATGCTGTGTTTGGCTTGACTTACTATAGACAAGACTTAACGATGGACAGAAGGGTTGTCTGGAAGAAACTGTGCAGTGTCTGATATTTCCCAGGGCTTCTCTCCTGAATGTTCACTTCGATATTGCAACACACTGATACTCTGTCTATGGATATATCTATTCAGGCATTATTTACAGGTCTCATACTTCATGTCTTTTTTTAATATGGCTTCATTCTCTGTGAATGCTGATGTGGATAGATGGAGATGAGACACAAATGGGATGCCTTTACAGCTGCATCAACAGCCTCTGAAAATATTGATCACCAAGTGTGATTACTGAGAAAAGATGCTAAAACCTTTGGAGATGAACAGTAAACAGAGAGTGGATCGAGCCTAGATTTTCAGTTATAGGAAGGATAAACCATTATATCAGTCTATCCCTATGCCAGTCAGGCAGTCTGATGGTTGGGTCTCAATGCAGTGATGGGAAAACACACATCTTTGTTACTCTGCTTTGTGAAGGCTGTGCTTACAAGGAATATTCTTACCACTCATCACACAGCTTTCATCCTAAGCAGGAGGCACAAGCACAAGTTGTTAACTTCTGAAAGTCAATGTAATTTGCAGAACTGGGTCCTGCTCTTGCACCTTCATCTTTCCAGTCTGTTACACCATCGGCCTTTGCCTGCTCTGTTACTTACCTGCAGCTCCTCTGCTCCTTGTAGCACTGTTGTCAACCGTTGACCTTCAGATACTGCCTGAAGACGCTGCTGTGCAATTGATGGGAAAATAGTAACTGTTAGGTTGAAGGAAAGTTGGCTTCAGCTGACATTTTTGTACAAATTCGGGGCAATCAATTTCATAGGTGATTTGTAAATGTACAAACTCCACCTGACTTTTCCTTCCTTTCACATCCAAGAGTGATGCATTGATTTTAAGGCTAGAAGACATCACTCTGGCCTGATCACCTGTATAATTCAGATCCTTTGACTTCCCTATGTAAACTCATGTTTCAGGATCAAGAAGAATGCTTGTGACAGAGACTCTTAGCTAGGAAAAAAACCCCTTCCCTTGATTAATAAAGATCCACATAGTCCAAGACAATCCTTCTGATGTTGTTCCAGTGTTGTCCAAGAAAAATATTTTATACCTTCCATATGCTTGTTAACACCCATCTGATATTTCCCCCTAAAAGTTAGACTCTGAGCCCATTACACATCCAATTAGGACACAAGCACTCCAGAAGGGAGGCTGCTCCGCTACCTGCATATGCGTCACCCATACACAGAATGTAAATATTAGTAAACAAAACATGTTTCATAACTGTAATCCTTCTTGTCACAAACTCAGCCTCAGATCATTTTGGATAATTTATTCTTGAAGCAGCTTGCATAGTCTGGGATGAAAAAAAGCAGATACATTTTTCGATATAATGCTATGAAGAGAATATGCTTAGATCTTTGGATCATATTTCTGGTTTGTGTTGTTTATTCGCATGTAAGAGTTTAGATCTCTGTGTGTGAGAGCTTTTTTTTTAATGAAAATATATGATGTTTAAATGGAAACGAGATGAATATGGGAGAGAAACCTCTGTTGAAGTAAGAAGAGGTGGAATTTGTCCATAATGATATCAAAATGAACATATTCTGTCAGCCTGTGTTTTAGTTTCTTTCTTTTTTTAGCCTAGCCTGGAGTCATCTGTGCACTTGCAGGGAAATCAATCTCTGCCCATAGCTGGGGGAGTCTGATGGATTTTTTCACATATTAAGACTGTAGGTTTGATGGGAACTGCATAGGAATGGTGACAGTAGTGCAGATTTGAGGGCTTTGGCTTCTTTACTGAAACAGATACAATGCTTGCTCTTTTTTTAAGATAAAAAGTCCTCTTTATTCTATGTATTTCTCTCTTCTTTCTGCTGCCTGTTTCTCTTCTCTTTTTCTTTTCTGTGTTTTTCTGTTCTTTCTCTCTAAACATTTCAGTTTGGCTTATTTTAAGTACAAAATAAATTATTGAGTCATGTAAGGCTGGTACTGTGGAAAAGCTTTTCTATGAAGATATGTAGTGGCTTTGTAATGACTCTGTGATTTGGTTATACTGGGCATATACTTGGTTTATTGTTCAGTGAAACACTATTCCTCATTAAATGGCCAGCCCAAACCCCGTGACAGAAATTTCATGTGAAAGAATCAGCGGTAAAGTGTTGACTTTACCTAAACCCAAGGATAGTTGTTGCATTTGAATCAGCAGCGCCAGGATTCTTCTTGTTCATTTGCTCGCAGCAGCGGACCAGGCTAGGTTTCTGCTCACATATTTGTTACTGCTTGCTTCAAAGTATCTGTGCTGCCGCAGTTTTCTCTTCATTGAAAAAAGGCAGCAAGCCTCCTGTCTGCGCCTGTCTCCTCCCCGCCGCCCAGGGAAGCGGTGGAGTCACCATCTCTGGAATTACTTGAAAGACTTGTAGGTGTGGTGCTTAGGGACACAGTTTAGTGATGAACTTGTCAGTGCCAGGTGAATGGTTGGACTTGGCAATATTATAAGTCTTTTCCAACCTAAATTATTATATGATTCTTTGATCTCGCTCTCGCTGATCAACAAATGATTGCCAATAGCAAAGTTATATTGCACGTTGCATGCTGTCTTTGCATCTGCATCTTTAAGATTTTCAGTTATTACTTGAGTGAAAATAAACAATCTAATGCCACTGTGCTGCCTCTCCAGAACTATCATGGAGTCTTTACTGTACTAGTGCCATTTCTGTAAGGTAGAAGTCCTCAAAAGTTTGCTGTATGGCTAAATACTAACCTGGACACACATGGGAGAGAAAGAGGTCAGTGTCATCAGAGTATCACTGTGCAATTACTCTGCTCCAAATAATGTCCAGTTAACATATATTGGACTTGCGGCCACTACACCATTACTAGTAACTACCAGGTGAAAGCATCTTTCCATTGTGGCCATTAGGAGGTAACATTAGCTAATAGAAAGCAGTCCTTGTCCTTCCCTTGCAAAGAGCACTACAGATCTGCCATGCAGAGTGTGAAGAGATGTTAAAGCAGGAAAATATTCTTTAAAGCAAAAATCATTGCAGTCTTCTTTAAAAACAAGGAGTTTGTCACAAAGGTTTATAACAGCAGATCTTCAGAAAGGAGGAGGCAAAAGGCTTTTGTTTTGGCAGAAGTAAGAGATTAAATTTCTCACCCCACCTTGAGTGAATGCAGTTTCAGAATCCCTATTTCTGAAGCAGATAAGCTTTCTGGTTAAAGTCTGTATTTGATTTGGCCTCAAACTGAGTGATCTGGCTCAAAACAGGGCTGTTTTGCCCACCAGGTCATTTTTGATGCAGAGAAAACAACATGCTGGAGATGGACAGTAGCATATTAGCTCCTCTGTGCCACAGCCATCCCCCATGGCAAGAGCTGCAGAGCATAAAAGCAATTATGTCAATGCCTAGAGGAGCTAGCAGGGACTTCACAGGCCAGTCTACATCAACAAACGCAGGCAGGTTCCTCTGCTTGGGTGAAGGACAGCCAGTTTGAGTTCAGAAGTCATGAAGCCCTATTAACATAGATAGAGCTAATGGGCCCTGCTGTGATATGAGTAAGGTACTGCCCTGGGCTTTGGGATCAGAGCCCAGCGGTGTTCCTCTGCCACCCAACAAACACAAGTCTAGGAGAGCAAAGAGCCAGGGATGAAGCCCCTGCCTTTCCAGAGGAGTGTCTGTGTGATGGCATTTTGCAAGATCCAGGCATAGCAACAGCAGACTGGTATTTAATCTTTCACAGATAAATGGGATTCTGTAGGGCTTTTGTGATTAAAAATACATGTGTGCATGAATGCTTGCAGGATAGACACCTAAATGATCACTTCAAGCAAAAAACATCCCCTCAAATCCCTGTTCCTCTCAGCCATTGTGCTGCCAGGTTGGTACACACGCCCTTTGAAGTCACTGGCATCCAAGGACAGCTGGGTGCAGTGAGGCTTCACACAGGAAGATTAAAGGTGTTACTGAGCAGCAGCAGCAGCAGCACGAAGAGACTACACAAAGTGCATTCTCCTGGAAACAAACCGAACTGTAAATCAGAAAGGTAATCCAACATCAGACAAGAGGAGGCACGGGCTTGTTCACAGGCAGGGTGCTGGTGAAATTGGAAAGCCCAGGTATAAAGCAGAGCCAGCAAGAGCAGACACACAGCAGATCAAGAGAGGTGTAAGGTCACACATGATAACGTCAGGAAGACAAGTGGGATTTCTGCTCTGATAACCTGAGAATAGTGCTCCAAGCTGGGATGTGCTACCTGTTATTAAGGCTCCCAAAAGCTTGTGTTCAACCTGAGGAGTGAGCAATCACCTGCCCTCCGCTGCAGGTGACTTTGTCATATTTCAGCCATTTGGGCAGACAGTCTGTGTACCAGGGGCCTGCCTCAGGCAGGCTGGCAGTGCTGCTGAAAGTTTAAGCCCATGTGGTTCCTACCTGCCTGAGAAGGCAGGCAGGGGAAAGCAGTTTGTTCTGTTTATGCTGAGAACACCTGGCAGCCTTCAGGTGATGTTCTGGCTCCTGTGCTTTGAAACAGACTTCAGACTGAGCAATAGCAGCAGCAGTTGGGGATGCTCCCCTTTTCCCTCCATGAAAATGCACCCGCTTTCTCCTGTTGCCAATTAAAAACAAATTAGTTTTAAAGCAAATGCTCAGGGTGTGCATGTTGTGTCCCTGCAGGTCTCTGAGGCTTATGCCCACAATGGTGAGGTTGCAAAGATGTCTAGGGCTTGCCCTACCACCCAACCTCTCATACATCTCTGCTGGGGCTGAAAAGACAGAGGTACAGGGAAGAAAACCTTGGGTAGAGCTGTCCTGTGCTGTCTCAAACCCTTTGCTCCTTAGGAAGCAAATGTGTTCTGCTAGCAAACTTCCCTGCACAGGCAGAAATCCACTGTGAATCATGCTCAGATTTAACAGGCATCCGAGTCATCACTAAGGAGTCATGAAGACGCCAAATTAGCCCACAGGGACCAGGTGTAGGCGCTGCTAAAGGCCTCAAATGTGAGACAGGAGGAGGAAGTGATATGACTGGGCTGCTCAGATGGGATGGAATCAGTGTGGATTCAGATCACTCCTCTCTCCATATAGGTCTGGGGATAATGTTTAAGCATCAAGTGAGTCCAAGTGCAGCTATTCCTCAGGATATGGTAGACATAATACCCTTCTCTGCCAAAAGAAGAAGTTCTGTTTCACCAGTTCCACCACATTCCCACTCTGTTAGTACTCTCCCACCTCCTTCTTAGCCTCAGCTCTTTCAAATCACCTACCTGAGGCGTCACATCTCACTAGTCCTTAAGATAACTAACATAGCAAAAGTAAACTAGGTCTGCCTTTTTGTCAGACTGAGTTGGCTCCAAAAAGTACCAGAGCCAGTGCTGGTATGAGAGGGGAGGATGAGGTAGCAGGGGGCAGAGAGACTTCCCCATCTTGTTGGTATTAAGCCACCACATTGACTTAAGCTCTTAAGGGAAATGCAGCTGCCTCATGAAGCACAACCTGGTTTCCAGCCACCCCCAGTTTGTGCTGGATTAGTCATAAGGTTCTGAACTGGGTGTTGGAAAAGCTGGCTTCTCTGGTAATGCTCTTCACGAAGGAAGACACTCATGTGCACTGTTCTGTGAAGGGGTTTAGAGCTGCAGGTGTGAGGAGAGATGTATTTTTCCAGCCATGATGAAGGCGCCCAAGTGTTTGAAGGTGACTGGGCTTGCAAGAAGCTCTTCATAGCTTCCCCTGGTCTTGCAGTTGCTGACGTGATGGTGCAAACCAGCTCTCTGGTGAAGGAGGAGGGAGGAAACAGTGTTCCTGTGATGAGGATTTGGTTGGAGGCCTGGGAAGACAGGGAAACTGTGCCAGTGGGCAGTGGTATGGGACACTCTTTGGGACAGGGCTTGACCCCTGAATAGTGGTGGTCACTGATGACACAATGTAGTATCCAGATAGCTTTATTTTCTTATATGAATGGCACCCACTCCATGAGTAAGCCCAGAGTTTTGGGGAAAGAACAGTGTGTACAAACCATTATGACATCAGTAATGTGTAGGAAGAGGGATGCTAAAACCAAATTGCTAAATTTAAGATTTTTAAGACTTTGCATTTACTAATCTTTGAGTATTTGTAACTCATTTGTTGTGTTTGGGGGTTTTGTTGTTTTGGGGTTTTTTTTGGTTGCAGGTTTGGGGTTTTTTTTTAGCTAGCTTGCATGCATTCTGGATGTGAATAATAAAGTGAGTGTTGAACAGTGAGTGAATAAAAACAAGTCAGAAATAACTCAGGAATTAGAGTTCATAAAAAATGTTCTGAAGCATAAAGAGTCCCAAGAGACAGCAGTAAAAGGACAAATGATTTGAATAAAATCAGGACGTGATAAAAAGACACTGTAATGTCCTACCGTCTGTCTCCACCTCCTTTCCTGTTAGATCTGAATTGCAGACTTGCCATATACTTCCAGGTTTATCCTAAAGATACACTGGAGGCAGTGAAAAAGGAGAAGGGTTTCTTAGAGAGAGAATTTTTTAATCCCTCTGCAGAAAGGAAGTGGCCATGATCAGATAACGTTGCTGAACTAATCTGCTTCTCACTGTGCTTATCACAAGAGGTTAATTCTGTAGTGAGGGCAGCAAAGTACTGTCAGTTAGTGAAGGGAGGAGGATGGACAGACCAACAGAAACCATTTTTTATCTGACAGGGTCAGCCAGAAGGTGCAAAAAATGTTATCAGCAGCCAAACACAGAAGGAAAAAAAGAAAGACTGTGTTTGAAGGGATTTTCTATGGAAAATATAAACACTAATATTTGTTGCTAACATGGACCAAAGTAGTGGCGCAACCAGTTGAGGCACAACCAACATGTGCCGGGGCCAACAAGACTCATAGCAAGCAAAAATTTAACTTTAGCTAAAGCAAAGGTGTTTGTCCTAGGACTTGGGGCTGGTCCTGTCACTATCAGAACAGCTCTGGAGCAGTGGAAAAAATAGTATGAAACTCAAAATGTTCTGAGAAGAACTGACTGATGACTTCTGTTTGGAAGGAAAACCTGACTCCTGCGGTTTTCTTGGAAAAGGCTGCAGGAAACAATCTGGAATGCCAAGTGCTTCTGTCCTAAGGCTTGCGACTGGGCTAATATGGCTGGGAGATTCTGTAAAAACCTCACGTAGCAGAAAACAGTATTTTTCTGGGTGTTGGGAGTGCTGTTCTTGATCAAATGGGTTGTTTTAGTGGATCATTAACATTTTCATGGTGCTTCATTGTGAGAAGATGAAGTGTCATCTCCTGCAATCCCTGGCTGATTTCCAATTTATCTACTTGCCTACAAAATTATGCTGGTGCCAGGTTGTAATATTTTATCATGTCTTGTATTTTTTCCTTGAAAATCCAGCTTTGGGACTCCTGTGATTGTATAAATATTTAATCTACACTGCATTTAAGAACATTATTGTGTTGAAATGCTTGAAAACGTAAAGCCTACGAAAGGAAGAAGGAAAGAAACTAAGATCAATCTTTTTAACACAATTTTTTTGTGCTCTGAATTACTGAATATCCTTGAATGACCATTACTGATACTATCTCTTACCTTTTAATGAGTACACCACACTTCTTTCAACAGCTACTGTGATGAGATGCAAAAGCAGAGATGTCTCTCTGCTATTCAGGAATCTCTCGGTACTTAATTTTAGGCAAAATGTACAATAATAATAAAAAAAATCAAACAAAAATTCAGTGATGCTTTGTGGCAGAGATTTCCCCACCCCTCGTCTAGTTCAGATCAGTTAAACAGCCACACATACCCACTTTATCTACCTGTAGGAGCAACTGGGTTGAAAACCACTAGGCATGAGCTCAGATCACACAGATGAAATGGGGTCACCTGAGCGGTCACCAAACACAGTGGGTTGCAGAAATATTTACTAAATCAGCTTGGATCTTCTTTGCTTATCCCAGATAACACACACAAAGTCCTGCAGGCTCCAAAAGCAATGCTGGCCAGCAGTAGGCTCAGCGATCGGGATTTTTCCTGCTCCAGTGAGCTCCTTGTCTGGTTCCTGCTCACTTTTTTTCTCAAGGTCATTTTTAGAGTGCTGTCTGTTGGATTGCTCCCAGTTTTCTGCCCCAGGCTTCAGACCATTGTCCAGCCCCTTGCTAGGGAAGCAATGAAACCTACCAGCTCCATCCTGATATCCTGCTACAGCATCCCTCCATCTAGTGGTCCCCGTAGCGCTAAGGGGCTTGATGGAATCTTATACCATGCCCTGCTCACCATTCATCCTGGAGCTGTCTGAGGAACACTCCTGCTGACAACGTTAGTTAACATCTTTCAATAACGTTTCAACACCAGGAGTCTACCATTGTCACTAGTGGTGACGAAAGACATTTAAGCAAATGATGTCATTAGTGCAGACTTGCTTACCTAGAGCCCTTAGGGGTATTGCACAGTCGTGTTGGCAGAGAGCTCCCAGCACTGGAGTGCCAGTGGAGGCAAACTAAGCCCTAAGACAAGCATTAAACTCCTCCATGCTAAAGAAGGGGGTGTTTTAAAGAGTGATGTCACTGCTGATGGAGAGATCCCAGCAAAACACTGTAGCACCCAAGTCACATGCACAGAGGCTGTGGTTTTACATGACAAATAACAGAAAGGGGTACTGCAGGCATGCCAAGAAACATGGATACTCACTTGAAGGTAAACGCTTCCAATTATGATGCAGCAGTTGCAAGCTCAGCAGAAAGAAATGACTTACTACAACAGGAGGGCAGCACTGCCTCAGTCCTTCAAGCAAGCTGGAACAGAAATAAAGATTGCAACTGGAAAAATATCAGCCATCTTTCACCACTGCCTTTGAAAAGAAGTGGTATTATATTTTTACTCAGCTTCATTCTTTATGTCTAAAACTTTCATCCCCTGAACTGAGAAAGTGACCTCTTCTGGGAAGATACTGCACTCAGTTTAACCCTGAGCATTATATTCTTCTGCCAATCACTTCTTCCACCACTAGAGCAATGATTTTCTACAATAACCTTGCACTTGAGTCAATCTGTTCTCTAGGTTTCACCAGATAGCATTTTGTTTCTGTAATTTCTTGAGTCATGGTGATATATTTGGTATCCAGAGAAGGTTTTGTGTTTTGTTTTCCTTCGGCACAGAGGCACCAAGTATCTGAAGTTCTGCAGAACCCCAGTTCCCACAAAAGGCCTGTTACAAACTGATCAGATGAAAACAACACCCTCTGCCATTACCAATACAGCAGTAGACCATAAATATTAATGTGTTATCACCATGGCTTTCTAAATTATCTGCATCATGGCTGTTTCATGGAGCCTTACATTTGTGCTCTTCACTGCTGTCCCTTCTAGCTATATTCTGCAGCTAGTTATTCAGAAACCTCAGGTGGTTTTAGTAAAGAGGCTCTCAACGTTAAGCTGATGAAAGAGTGTATTGATTCAGAAGAAGGGGTGTTTGCTCCAACACATGCCATTAAATCTGCTGACACTTTATACATGGGGCTGCAGAGAGAAGCCACTCAAAAGCAGTGACAGAAAGGGCAAACTAGTTTTGGTTCCCATTTGCACTGAACTGAAGCCTCCTATAGGAGTGCTTCCATCACAGACAGGAGCCTGGAAGGCATTGCTCCCTCCTGCTCTGCCCCTCAAAGCTGGGACTCCCACTGAGAGCAAAGGGCGCTTGGGCTGGAGTGACTGCTTTCCTTTTTCAAGCTTTTGCCAGTGCTGTTTCAACTGCGATGGGCAGAGAGGCCTGAGCATAACCCTGAGGGTGCTGGGGGGTGGAGAAGGAGAAATACTTTGGGTTCAGCTCCAAGTACTTTCTCACAAGGGGAAAGATGCGTGGGCAGCCAGAAGCAGTCACCTGAAGCAATGCTCAGGCTGTGCCTGAGACACTCCTGGGGGATCAGCCCTTGCTGGTGCTGCTTCTGTATTTCACTGTGAGTGGTAAAGTCAGGCACAGGGTCTTGTCCCACCACCACAATTAGCTGTGCCTGAAAAAACGCTGATGGGCTCTCATCACAGGGAGTTGCCACACCAGTGCACAGCTCCCTCACCACACATGCACGTACATGTATATATACACGCACGCATTCAATACACGTATTTTTATAGAATTACAATATATACAGTGTGTGTGTGTATATCTTCATCTGTAACCAATCTGGAAGCAGTCCTTGGATGAGTGAGCCAAGGCCCGTGCGCTTGCCAGATTTCTCACAAGTAGGTTACAGAGAAAGCCCAGCTCATCCCTGCTCACCCTGGCCTCCCCCTATATCCCTCCTGCGTGCCTCTGTACCCTGGCACAGCTTCAACAGCAGGCGAGGTGCCTGCAACCATCCCCTGAGTGTTGTGGGTCTGTGCAGGGAGGGAAGAGAGAGGCTTGTGTCCGAGCATGGGCAAGGATTTCACTATACTTCATCTCATCTGGGGTGCTTCTGAAGCAGAAAGAAAGTGAATTCACAGAGAGAAACTTAAGTCTGAATTAGGAAGAGACAGAGTTAAGTTTATGCACCATTACAGTTATGTTACTGCTGAACAAGGAGTTTTATGTAGTTTGTGAGATTGGCTTTTGGTCCCTGAGTTTTTGCTATAAGCTAAACCTGTCTATATGCAGAAAAAGAAATCAGAATTATTTTTAAAGCTGACCAGTTAAAGCGCATTGTGGTACACTGTGGACTTGGGGGGGGACCTGGGGGAGTGGGAGGAAGGGAGAGAGAAAAAAACCTTGAACTGGGTCACCTTTGGTTGATTCTGATTCATTTTTCCACCAAGACAACCTCTGAATTTCCCTCTGCTGTTCCAGCCAAGTGACAAACTGGCCTTTTATACATAAAGAAACGCGGAATGATGTGCTACCGCTATGTTTTAATTCCCTGTGAGAAAACCCTGCATGAATTGCTGGAAGGCGTTCACCGGCTGCGCTGGATTACGTGTCGCCACAAAGCAAAATCACGGCTGGGAACTGGCAAAACGGCCGCTGGCTGCGGGGCGCTCCCCGACCTGTAGCGCACCGCGGCTGCTCTCGCTCCCCCCACTCACCCCGGCCGCCTCCCCGCTCCTCCCCGAGGCGTCGGGCCGGGGCGGGCAGGAGCGCCCCTTCCCTCCGCTCCGTCCCCATCCCTATCCTCATCCTCCCGTCTCCTCCAGCCCAGGTGTCCTGCCGCTGCCATGCTGCCGCCGTATCCCCGCGGAGCCCTGGCCGAGGCCTCCCTCCTCTTCTTCCTCCTCCTCCTCCCGCTGCTTTGCGCAGCCCCCGGTGAGTGAGCGCCCGCGGCCGGGACGGGGTGCGGGATGGATGCGGGATGCGGGGAGGGAAAACACAACCCGACGCGTCCTGGGGAGAGGAAGGAGCCTTCCCCTGGTGTCCTGCACGAGTGAACGCCTTCTGTCACGCCAAAACTTGCGCGAATTGAGAGTCTTCTTTTAAAGAGCTCGTTTTCCGGAGCAGCAGAGCGCTTGCAGGTCGGATGTGTTGCGCTGCCTGATAGCTGGATAAAGCCTTGGATCCCTTCTGAGAAAGGGCTTCAGTAGGAACAGCTTTGGTGTGCTTTGCAACAGGCTGCCAGGCACAGTTCTGAAGTGGCCAGGTAATTGGCATGCCCCTTGCTCAGTGAGCTGGGGTTCCCAGTGTTATTGTGCTGCCCATACACTGTGTCACAATATTGGCACTGGCTGCAGTCTTCTGCTGAAAAATATGGTTTAATTGGTGAAGAGGCCAGTATTGGGGTTTTCTTGCCAAGAAAAGCTGGGGAGAGGATGTCAGAAGCCTCCCTGCAGTGTATGTTGTGCTGGATCGTGGAAACAGGAGCAAAGCAAGGTAATGGGAGAAACTTGCTACAGAGTTTTGGCTCTTGTGCTGGAGCTATGGCAAAAATACTCTCAGTATTCTCTGAGATGCAAACTTTTTTTTGCCCTTTTTTTCCTTCTTAGTAAATGTATGTGTTGTATTTTTACTTGTCCAGATGTTTCAAGGGGGAATAAGCTTAAAGAGATGCTTCAGAAACGAGAAGGTAAGTGAAGAGACAGTAAAGTGCTTCTTATTTTTCCTTTAGTCAGTTGATATCAGTCAAAGCTGCCAACATGATGCCACGGAATTTACAGCTCAAGGCAGATAGCCCGAGGAACAGTGGACAAGTGCCCAGTTCAAAGCTGGTAGCTCACAGCTGCTCTCGCTGCATGCTGTACCAAAACCTGCCCTCATAGAATCATAGCATGGTTTGGGTTGGAAGGGATCTTAAAGCTCATCCAGTTCCACCCCCCTGCCATGGGCAGGGACACCTTCCACTAGACCAGGTTGCTCAAAGCCCTGTCCAACCTGGCCTTGAACACTGCCAGGGAAGGGCAGCCACAGCTTTTCTGGGCACCCTGTGCCAGTGTCTCATCGCCTTCACAGTAAAGAACTTCTTTCTAATATCCAATCTAAATCTCCCCTATTTCAGTTTAAAGCCATTCTCCCTTGTCCTGTCACACCCTTGCAAAAAGCCCCTCTCCAGCCTCTTCTAAAGGCCTCCTTTAGGTACTGAAAAGCTGCTATGGAGCCTTCTCTTCTCAGGGATGAACTATCTCAGCCTGTCTTCATAGCAGAGGTGCTCCAGCCCTCTGGTCATCTTTGTAACCCTTCTGTGGACTTGCTCCAATAGGTCCATGTCCTTCTTATGTTGGGGTTCCTCAGATCTGCATGCAGTACTCCAGGTGAGGTCTTACGTCTGTTTGGGGTGCGGTACCGGCAAGGCTGGAGGCTCAGCTCATCAGAGCCCCTTCTGAAAACCAGGGTTCCCCACCCCAGGCAGTATGCTGGCATTTTGCTCTGCGCAGTGTATAGCATCTACCTGTTCCAGCGTATGCATGGCAGACGTGGCGTTTAGCTGGTTTATTCTGGGAAGTCACAATCTTTTCCAAGGAATTGCAACAAGTGGAAATACTGCTGGCTCAGGTGCAGTGAAGAAAATGTGCAAACTGGGCTTGCTCATGATGCCTTGACTTGTTCCCTTTGTCCTCTGGGCCCCATGTGTGCTTCCTTCTTGGAAGACTGCTTCTCTACAGGAGAGATGATGGCCAAAGGCCCAGTGGGCAGATGCACCGAATGGCTTGCTGATTGAGGGAAAGCGGTGGAAACAGAGCTGGCTGGGGACAAGCAGCACTGCAGCAGATGGAGGCAGGCTGAAGCAGCCTATAAGTTCTGGTGTCCTCCCCTCAGCCTGCTCCATCTCTAAGGCAAAGAATTTACATCCCCCACAGAGAGGAATCCCACTTTTTGCAAGGCTTCTGAACTTCCCGCTGGGTTTTTCCTGCAGTCACCCACCACCTCTTTGCCAGCCCTAAAACATGCGCCCCATCCACAGATGTTTTCCTTGCACATGGGTTCCCTGCCTTACCATTCTGCAGTGCTTGCACGCAGATAGGAGTGACCACTCGCCACAGCAGTCCTCCCTGTGTCTCAGCAGCAGTCCACTTGTTTGTTTGGGTCCCCTGATGGGAGGGACATCCTAAAGGAAGGCTTTTGCAGCACACAAGCATCATGGCCTAGACCAGGGAGAACTGCAAAGCCTTGAACTGGTGATGGAGGGGACATGTAGCCCCTTAATTCCAGCCTCACCCCCCTTTTGCAGTTGTGTGCCAAAGCGAGCAGGTTAAGTGCACACTGCTGGTTCCCTCCCTGGCAGTGTCCCTTGTGCAGGGCTCATTGACATGACATTTGTTCAGCTGTCCTGCTTCTCAGTCGTAACACCCAGCTGGAGCACGTGGGGGGTTACCAGTTTCCAACTCATCACCACAGGGCAGCCTGCTGCTTCCCACTCTTCCTGCGACAACTCTTCTATCAATCACTTTTACCTCTTGAATCTCCTTCCCCCTGCAGTCCTTCACCGCCCACTGTGGGTCCACGCACCTCCTACTTCAATGGTTTTCACATGTCCACCTGACTTTCCTGTCTGCCCAGCCTCTTCCCTCACATCCTCCAAAAATTCCCATCCAACTTCCTGGGTCTCTCCCTCATTGCAGCAAACCTTCTAAAAGCAAGACGTTCCTCCTGTTCGTTCATACGCTTCTTGTTTCATAGGGAAGACAAAACATCATGCCATGCTTTATCATTGCCATGCATGGCAGGGGGCTTGCCTGTCCTTACATATACACCTTTTGGAGGTACATAAATTCATCTAGCAGTCACAGAAAACTGCCTGCCCTTAGGCATGGGGCAAGCCAGGTGGCACAACTGGGTCTAGCAGGTTGAGAGCATTCCCACGCATCCACCAAGCAGTGTCCTATGAAAGCCTGATGAGGTTTTATATTCAGGCATACAGGGCATTCAGTAGCACTCATTATTTAAAAGCTACATTTTAAACAGTGGATTCAAAAATCTACCTTTTTATGTGTGTCTCCCTTCACCCTAGTAAGTTAACAGTGTTTCTCCAAGCTCTTCAGGCTTTTTAACTTCACCTCTCATCTCCATTCCCATTTCTGCAACAGCAGCACAGAGGCCAGTCTCCTCTCCTCAAAGCACAAATCCGTTGTGTATATGCTCTTTGAGTTTGGGTTTATTTATTTAAATTCCTCATTTAGCTTCTGTCTTTGAGCTCAGAACAGCTTTTCAAAAGTCCAAGTGAACAGGTGTAGCTGAGGAATCCTATTAAATCCATGATTGCTGGGTTTATTACTGTTACTGCTGTCACACGCATCGCGCTGCCAAGCACAAAGGTGATGGCACGATGTGAGAAGCATTTTCTTACCTGCTGCAAGCCTCAGGATGACTAAAACTTTCCTGGCATGTCTTTTGGGGGTGGGGGAAATTAATTTCAGCCCCTGTTGCTACGAAGCCTGAGGTGTCAGTGAAAGAAACAACGGCCAAGGAGTTCCTAAACAGCCTGAGACGCCAAAGGCGCCAGCTGTGGGACAGGAGCCAGCCTGATGTACAGCAGTGGTACCAGCAGTTCCTGTACCTGGGGTTTGATGAGGCGGTGAGTAAAAAGCCTTCCAGGGTCAGTAGAGCTTCAGGGTGTGCAGCTGTGAGTGTGGATGCACAGCCATGGGGGCAACCAGAGAGAGAAATTGCCCCACTTCTGGTCACAGATACTGCAGTTTCTGTTTGTAAAGTAGCAGATGTTGCACAGAAATGTAAGCTCCATTATTTGTTAGTGAATTCTTTCTTATTCTGTTAATAGAAAAAATTGACATTCGAATCTTGCGCAGAGATCTTGGCTGTGACTAAACTTAGCTTAATAAATTGCAAATGGATGTATAAACAAAGCTTGTTTTGAGAAATACGCGGTGAGACCCAAAGCAATCAATCGTATTTCAGGAAATTAATTTGGCAGCCTCAACCTAATCAATTTACTTTTAAACACTCTGAGAAATCCACACCAAGCTTGTCATGATTGGCATTCCTCAGTGAAATTGCACTAACAATATGTACCTACTGCATGTCTGGGCCTTCATGGTGCAGGCAGCTCCTGACTGCTTCATGAGCACTGGCTGCCGTGCCTCGACTCTAAACATGAAAGGAAAACCATTTGATAATGTGCAGCCAACCTTCCTTCAAATGAGAATCATAAGAGTAGTTAGGGTTGGAGAGGACCTTAAGATCATCTAGTTCCAACCCCTTCCATGTGCAAGGACACTTCACACCAGACCATGTCACCCAAGGCTCTGTCCAACCTGGCCTTTAATACCGCCAGGGATGGAGCAGTCACAGCTTCCCTGGGCAACCCATTCCAGTGCCTCACCACCCTCACAGTAAAGAATTTCTTCCTTATAGCCAATCTAAACTTCCCCTGTTTAAGTCTGAACCCATTACCCCTTGTCCTGTCACTACAGTCCCTAATGAAGAGTCCCTACCCAGCATCCTTGTAGGCCACCTTTGGATACGGAAGGATAATTAACCCAGTTAATTTGTAAAAACACTGGAGTGGAATCAAGCGTTCACAGCTCTGCACAAAGCTTTAGTAAACAGATGCTGAAATAGGATGAAAAACGTGCATTTATTGCAATCTCATATGTAGAATAATTTCTATGTTAATAAGAGGTAAAAATAGCCATAGATGCTGAAGTTTTGGCTTCTGTTAGCTGCATGAATGTGTTTAATGAGATTGCATTGGCACGAGCAAGCTGGAGAACATTTTGGACCTTCATGCTATGCGGATTGCTTAGAAGATGAATGCACTCATTTTCAAAGCTGGAACAATTAGAAAAAATAATCCTTTGCTTGGACTGAAATAATGAAGGATACTTTTCTGTTTTATCCCCTGGGCATTACGCAGATAAAAGTGACTTTTTAACATCAGGGCTATAGAACCCTCCCCCAACAGGAATAGGAAAAATAGGCAAAGCGATTTTACACATCAGAAACTAAAGACTAGGGGCAAATACCAAGAAGTAATAAGGACAAACCATGTAGATAAGACAAATTCTCCTCTGTGCTCCTGTGTGCATTTCAAAAACTGAAATGGGGCCTGCTGTGGGATACAATGAATCTGCTTAGTAGGTTTTCTTGAGTATTAAGACACAGTTTTAACAATGAAATAACTGTTTGTTCCGAGCAAAGGACTTGGGCCATGCTCATCCATTGTGTATTTTGCAAAACTCTTTTTCCAAATCTCAGCCAAAAATATTTCCAAAGAGTCATTCAGATGGAAAGGCTTTGCCTTGGCAAGTATTTGATACCCTTGCACACAGTTTTTCCTCTGCTGTTGTGAGCAGAACTGAACTGCTTATTGCATTTCCATAGCTAGAAGGCTGCACTGTACCTTCATGTTCACCCATGTAAAATAGAAGCATAAGATCACAGGCATAAAGCAAAAGCCTGTTGCACCCACTCTGCAGACAGGGACATTTTGATTAAAGGCATGGGGCAATGGGGATTGAAATGTTTTCATCATCCACCATGGAACAGGTAATAGAAATATTAAAGGTGCTCAGTGCGTGTCTCAGTTTAAGCACTTTACAGGGGGTAGTGGGTGCTGGGATGAGTCCCATGGGGGCAGAACAATTCGTGCACTTAGGACCCTGATAAATCCCATAGAGATGGCAGGTACAAGTCACAGAACCCATAGAGCTAATGATTTCATTTTGAGAAGCACACAAAGGAGCTGCATTTCTGAGAGACAAAATGAACCCGTTGCACCATTTCTGTTTCTCTCTGTTGTGAAGTTCAGGTTAGGAAAGTATTCTCTTTTTTCCGCAGAAATTTGAAGATGACATGTCCTACTGGACCAGCTTAGGGCGTGCTCGTAATGAATACTATGGTGGGTACTACCAACACCACTACGATGAAGATTCACCGATTGGTCCACGAAATCCACACACTTTCAGGCATGGAGCAGGTGTCAACTATGATGATTACTAATGCCATTTACCCTACTATAGCTGGTGCCTACACGTCTGTACTGCGGGAGGCTGAGTCCTCCTCCCTCAGCCTTGCTTTCCTTCCATTCATGTAAAACAGCAAGAGCAAAGGAATTGCCAGACTTCGACAAAAGCAACATAACTTTTTTAACTATTGTTACTTAGTAGCTCACTTTATATAAAGTGCTATAGAAATAAAGCTTTTTTGATAAAGAGGTTGCCATTATTTAGTAGAGTTTGCAACACCATGTTTCATTCCAACTGTATTACTACAGATTCCTTTTAAAGGGCTCTTTCATTTGTTTTCCTGCAATCACTCACAAAATTACATTATATCATCTAGTTTGGCACAATGTAAGCCAATGCATTTCAGATGCACCAGCTCATTCAGGTTTGTGCCAACAAATAAATCCAGTCACTCTTGGGGGAGAAAGGAAAAAAGCCCAAACATTTCTCTCAACGGAAGTGCTGCCTTGTTGCACTTGTTGAGGTGCTCTGCTGTTTCTGTACCTACCGCACACAGCCCTTCAGACTGGTATGACATGATGCTTCTGCAGTTCCTGTTGGGACAAGGGCAGATGTTCACAAAAGCTAAATTCAGTGTGGAGGAGCTCCCCTACCTGTACAGCCTGTGAAAGGAAAGGATTCTCCAGGGAAGGGGCTCAGCGCAGGAATCTGACTTCAGAAGCAATTGCCAAGATGCACAGCATTTAGCCTGAGTGGCCCCAAACCCCTCCCAGGCACGATAACCCAAAGGTTATCTTTGATGAATATTCCCCTTTGTGTCCTTTCCACTGAGCTACAAGCTTCCAGGCTAGCTCGAAATGGAATACAATAACAAACTAAGCCATTTAAAATGAGGTTAGTATCAGATAGCATCCAACAAAGTCCCCACGCACAATTTCCTACCAGAAAGTTCCCTCTATCCCCAAATCAAACTGAAGTCTGTAGATTACCAGAATGCTTTAGAGCCTGGGTATTCGTTAATGAAGTGTCGTGGATTAGAGGAGAGATGGTTAGTGGGGTTAAGATCCCCAAAATACAACCAGCTTTTCTACCACAGCAACATCAGCCACACTGCTGCTTCTCTCTCATTATTGCGAAGTATTCATGAAGTCTAGGAGGCAGATTTCAGCTGTCAGGGGCTTCAGGAGGAGCTTGGTGGGGGAAAGAGACTGGGCAGGTGAGAAAGGGTGGCTTCTCCACAGCTTCTGGAGCTGAAACATCAGGATAAAGAGAGATGAAACGTGTACTGCAAACTCCAGCTGGCAGAAAGGACAGCATGGGTGTTTTAGCTGTCTGTCATCTAAAGCTTACCAGAAATTTCCAAAGCATAGATCACGGTAACAACATTCTTTACACTTCACTTGCTTCTTAACTCTGAGTGTACTTCCTAATCTTCCACTTAAAGCCCCCATTGTGTGATGGAGCGGTGCCTAGGATAGGCAGCCCAGCAACATCCAGCTCCCTGCAGGAATGCTTCCAGGGAGACAGCTCTTTGCTGAGGGATCCAAACTGAACAAACATGTTAGTCACTTCTTCTCTGCACGTACAGATACACACTGAAGCTACATGCTCCAAAACCTCCCCTAGGTTTTGGAGGGCTTGCTCTTAGCAGAATCCTTGCCAGTTTAATAATGATAAAACCGGTGTATTTCCTTGGTAAAGAGCCTTTATTCCAAATACGGAAAATCACATTCTGAGTCAAGCACGCACTCTTTTGCACAGTTGGAAAACACCTGTTCCTAGAAGAACACTTTCATTTTTGTGTCCTAGCAGAAAAATGCACTGAATTTGGTGCCATTTGAACCATGCTGATCATTTCCATCATTTCCCAGAATTTACGACTGGGAATTCAGACCTGCTGAATAGGGAAGAATAAAGTGCTGTAAATAAACACCAGCTCCTCCAAGGCCTTTGTAAGCTGTGTCTGTTCTGCAGACTGACTCAGCCCAGCAGCTTTCTATGATTTGCAGGCTCACAAAGCTACGATCTCCCTCTTCTGAGGAGAGGGTACCCACCTTCTTGCAGAGGGGCGCACCTGCCTACAAGGGCAGCAGTGGCGATGATGCAGAAGTACATGCAATAAGCTACAGAGAAAGCACATACGAGCTGTCGCAGGTTTGGGCAAAAGGAGGAAGACCATTAGAAAGCAAAGTTTGGCAGTATGCTAGAGTGCTCCTAAGTAAATTACATTAACAAAGTTAATTTCCTGTCAGTATTTTTCTGCCCCAAAACACAGACAAAAACTGTGCATGCCCTCACAGCCTTTCCACTATGCTGTGCAAGACAGCACAGAGTGCTTCACACCATCTTTATCCCCAGCCATCCCATGGTGGGGAGGGTCTTAATTCCCCTGAAGTTCCTATTTGTAACACAAAAATGTTGAGGGTGAGCGACCGGGCACTTTATCACAGGACTGCTTCCCAGGTGGGAGATGCAGGTTTCCTTGCTCAAAGCAGCTTTCTCTGCAGTGGGGCAGAGCCCAGATTGCTGTGCTTGGCTTTGATAGTACTTCAGGCCACCCCAGAGTGTTCCCTGTGGCTTCATGATTTGGATCTTCCACCTGCTTCAGCCATGGCATGGCCAAAGGATTCAGAGGATCCCTCTCCCTATAGAGAAGCGTGTCAGAAACTAGGGGAAAAAAGCAAGCATGAACCAGCTGATGCTTGTTCCAGCCTGTAAATGGAAACAAAACAAGGTGGACAAAAAGTTGTTGCCACATTTGTTATTACAGGATAGGCAAGTGAGAGCAGGGAAAGGGAACAGGAAAAGGAATAGAGAACCAGAGTCTGTGGGGTTGTTTTGTTGTTTTGTTTTTTTTTTTTTCAAGAAATATTAAGTGCTATTTTAGAAAAAAGTCCCTGTTACGGAATCACATTCAGGAACCCCCTGCCATATAGGAGGAACCATGTTTTTCTCCAAAGAAATTGCTGCTGTTCCTGGTAACTCTAAGTAGTCAGAGCTGCAAACAGGGCATTCTCTTCTGCCTCCGCTTTTGATCCAAGCACAGGAAAACATTCACAATAGAGCAACTACAGATCTGTGGTGGTTGCATTCCCACTGATTTCAGGGAGGGGTTGTATAGATGGACTAGCAATGCTGAGTACACACTTCCCCGGCTATTAACAAAGCACCTCTTCCCGTGGATGGGTCTTCTCTGATCAGCCTCTAACAATCTTCAAGGACTTCTTGGCCTCAAGCAGTGTTAATTCAATAAGTAACTAGTAAGTTAACTAGTGTTAACTAGTAAGTTAACTAGTAAGACTGGGGACTAGCTCAATCTATCACACTAATCAAAGCCCTGGTTTGTCCTCTGTTGTCCTGTTCTCTAAGGCTAATGGCTGTCTTCTCCCTTCTCCCTTGCCTCTTTCTCTCAACTTTGAAACTCAATTTCAACCCTGACTGAAGTGAGAATTTTTTCAAATACATTCTATTCCTGGAAATGCATTAAAAAACAGATGACAGAGGCATTCATAAATGCCAGAGGGCAATGAGCTCACTGGCTACTAAACCCGCAGTGTCCATATACATTAAGACAAATGCAAACACCCTAGACACAGGAAGACTGTCAGATCAAATCATGATTTCCCCATACATCAAAAAAACTAACGTAAGGATAGCCATAAAACTTCTCTAGACTATACATTCATGGAAGCACTTGAAATAAATTTGGTCTCCAAGCCCCACTATAGCTTGTCTGTAGACCAGCAATGTGTTTTACAGTGCTCCTGAGCAGCCTACATATAAAAATAAAGCAACAGGACATCATGGTTTACAAAAAATCATAAAATCCAACTGTGGATCTCATACTGTGTTAACTTCCAGCAACAAGAGTAGTCCTTCTTGTGAGATTCAGGCAATCCACTGGATGCCTTGCACATGTCTTCTAGAAGGCTGATCTCACTCACCAGCACCAAGGTTGCCATTTCACCACAGACCTCTGCTACACTGCATATTCTCCATGAAGAGAGGAGTACATGCATCTAACACCAGCTGAGCAGCCTGTTCATGCAGATCACTGTGACTAAATAGGCGCTTCAATGCATCCATTTACGTGTCATGTTAGTTTTACCTTGCCTGCCTGCCTGCCCAGGTGTCAGCAGAAAATTCCAATTCTCAGATTTCCTGAAAAAAACCCCAACAATTTCAATACATTGTGTTCTGGCATGGAAATGAGAACACGTCTCAGCTTCATTTCCTCCCAACTCCTATGTTTCCAAGCTTTCAGTGCTGTATTCAACTGCTGTCCAACAGAAGTGGCTCTTCTGGCAAGGCAGCCACTGTTTCTTACCTGTGCTTCCCTGCAAATGTGATTACTTCCTCCTCCTACTGAGATGCATAACCCTAGATGGGAGCAGAGAGTATCTGCCTTCTCAAAGACTCAGTTCAGACCAGACAAAATTTGAAGTTACCCCAGACTTTCAGCCTTAAGCACCTGAGGAGTTTGTTTTAACAGCCATGATTCACGCCTTTGGAATCAGCTAGAAGGCCAGTCACTGGCTTCAGATATGAAGAGCATCAACAGCTGCCTCAGCTGCTGTTTCTGGAAGACACAATTTAGAACGAAGATATGAACTGAACCAAGAACTTCTGAAACAAAAGCTAGAAACAGTACAAGGAGAGTAGCAAATCGATACAACCTGCTGCTAAGGCACAGTGGGAGGCACGCCACACACTTACAGATCAGTTGTATTGGCATCAGCCATTTGCCCTCTCTGATTTGCCTTTTTTATGAAGGAAGTCAGGCTGTGAATTAACCTAAAAAGCTTTTAAATTCCTATCTGTAGTATCCAAACATTCAGACTTTGTAAGAGATCTCCAGAAGCATGCTTGTTCCAGTACAGTGTATGTATTTTGCATTGAAGAAGTCATCAGATTAAATGAAAAACAGCCCTGAAAGTAACAGCTAGTAAACACAGTTCCCATTTATTTGCAATGGCTGCTCTAAATGTTAGACTAGGGTTGCACCCTTGTCCACCACCTCTTCATAGATGCTTTGGCATCCAATGGCATGATTTGCACAAGTAAAACATAAGGAGAAAGAACACCTTCTCCCAGACATAATCTTGATCTTAAGGGTTAAAATCACCATGCTGGGAGCTGATGAACAGTTTTCAACATAGAACTATTAAAGTGGGCACTACTTTCACATGTATCCAGCTATGGTTCTGAGTATAGGGAGAGGCTGTGCTTTGTGCACTATGTATCAGTAATGGCAGTTTATAGGCACATTTGGAGTATGCACACCAAGGTGTACTTTTCAGGCAATTGAATATGGAATAAATGTCCAGATCAAGCAGTACCTAGAAAAAGGCTTCAAACACAAAAAGCAGACCTCAAGCTGCTCAACTGTGGAAAAGATGAAGGCAATGTATAATATCTAAATTCTACCTCTGAATATAGACAGGAAAATGGTGTTTGACTCCCCATCTTAGTTACATTGCAAGACTTCCACTGGAAGAAAGTTTGTGTATGCAAGCAGGGAAGAAACTGTCTTGAAAGGTTTGCTGCAGACTCAGCCCAGACAGGGCATACAAACAAACTTGCAGCTGCATCATTGCTGGAGCCCTTGGGGAACTTTTCCAGACAGACTGGATGGGACTCCAAGCCTTGCAAGCACCGGGAGGCATGATGTCGTCAAACAATGGGGCCTGAACACCACACTGCCCCTAGAGTCTTTCTAGGTCTGGGCATCACATCAGCACTACAGGTAACTCCCACTTTGAACATCACTCTAAAGATACTCAAAAGCTAATAAAACATCAAACTTCAATGAGATAAATCACTTTGCTTGCTAAAATTTAGAATTTTGAAGTGGCACTAAGCCAAAATACCTTTTAGAAACACTCTACCAATCCCCTCTCCTAGATTAAAAATAAAGAGGAACTATTAAAAATAAAAGGAACTGGATCTTTTTGGTTGGTGGCTTTTTTTTTGGTTGTTACTTGCTTGCTTGTTTCTTTTTGTTTGAAAGCATTTACTGGCAATTCAGTAATTGTTTAACATGAAAACATTTCCTCAGATAGAGAGGTTAGTTAGACTCTACAGTTTAAAGAAAGTCCTATACTCCTGCATCGCTATCAACTACCTGATTTGGAATAAATCATGATGATTTTGGCCAATCTATTTCAACAGAGATCATGCAGCCCTTCCTGCACATCTGTTGAGAGACAAGCAATGAAAACCTGAAGTTACTAACTCTGAGATAATTATTTACAGACTTACTTTCTAATTAATATAAAATGAATGCACAGATGTGTAACACTAGAGAACTCCCCACAGTGAAACTCTGAAACCAGTAAAGAGAAGTTTCAATATTTTATTAAAATAGCATATTCAACCACTGTAACCAATTATACATTAACTTTATTCCCAGAGTACGCACAATACAGTAGTGATTCAAAATATCCTTATCCATGGTAATCAATGAAAGTATCTCAAATTCAAGTGTACAACTAAAACTAAACCTTTGAAAAAAATCTCTCCTTTAAAGCATACATAAAGCTCTTATACAGAATTCTTTTAAATTCTTCTATATGTAGACATCAGTGTCTCTCACCTGACAATACCACTAGCTTTTTTCTTATGCATAGTAGAACATCTCATATTTTATAGTACCCATTTTATAAATAAATTGGCATTTTCCATCCCATTTGTGTTTATGTTCAGCTTCACAAAGAAACCAGTAAATAAAACTGTCAAGGACAGTCACAACAAAATGATCTCACAGCAAGATATAAAACTTGAAGATACTAAAAGATGCTTCTACTCTATTTTACATAAAAAGACAGATTTAAAAAGTGCAAGGCAAGATTTGCAGGGGGAGGGGAATATTTGTTTGTTATTTTTAGGCACATCCACTTCTTTAAAGCAAGCTTCAGAATGAAATTCCAGTTTGTTCTTCATGATACCTGCGTTTCAAAGTCTCTCAAATTAAAAAAAATAAAATAAAATAAAAGAAGAAACAAAAAATTACATCCCTCAAATGTCAGGCAAGGAATTTCCTGTCTAGCCAACAGCCTTCAGTTATGTCTTGTTCTTCCTTTTTTCATCCTTGCAGGTTTCGGTTTGGGAATATACTGATTGTTTGCCTGATACTCAAGTTCTTTACGGAAGTAGTGAATTGCTTTATTCAAACCTTCTTCCAGTGGGACCTGTTCCCAAAAGCAAGGAGAGAATTGTACCACTCCGAGTTCACATCAGCCCTTTTCACAATAGCATCTTTTTTTAAAACAGCTATCAAAAGACCGCTAGAAGTCTCATTCTCAGCTAATGTAAGTATTAACAGCACCACATTCTGGTTACTTCTTGGCACTGCTGATGTGTGTTAGCTTTTAAACATCAGATGTATTTTCTGACATAGTAAGTCAAAAACTCCAAGAAATTAAAGCTCCATCAGGTGGTTATGATTGGTCTGTTTATACATAATTCTACCTTCAAGTCCTAATGCACTGAAAGAGACAAGTACATAGAAATGTAAGCCCCTTCTGTTATTAATGACTGACGATCCTCTTTCACAGAATTTCACAGACTGGTTATAAAGGTGGTGGGTTTTGTTTGGTTTTTTGTTTTTGTTTTTAATTTCTGTTTTTGCTTCTTCATTGCTCCACCGATATACAGTAAAAAGAGATAAAAATTATCATCCAGTATCTCATTTGGTGTCCTTATATCCTATAGAAATAATCATAATTCTTCATATTCTATGTCTGCAATTTAAGCACTATGATTTACAGATGGGAACAATAGAAATACTACCTGCTTTTTGCAGGAGCCATATGCTGTGACATGCTCACTGATAATCATCAATGTCATCAATACAGGAAGATAAAATAACAGCACAAGAACTACTTGCCTTGATGTACCAACACTGCAACTGCTACTTCAGAGTAAGTTTCCTTACTGACTGTGCCAAACACAGAAGGTAAGAACTGTTTTAAACCTTTTGTGATTGTAACACTAGCCACTGTCCTTGTGCTTTCAGGCACAGTCTATTTATAACAGATGCCTCTGTGAATCCTTTTTCAGAATGGTCTGGAGTTGCCTTTTTCTATTAATAGCCTTACATTTACTAGACAGGTTCACGTTTCCTGGAAAGATTTTTGTCTGCAAATCTAAAAAAGCCTACAAACTACTATGCTAGCTAGGCAGGGAAATAAGAAAGTCACACCTTTTCTGGGGATTAAGTAGACCTTGCTTCCTCAAACAAACCAGCTCTTATCATCAGCTATGCCTGGTTATACACAGTTAACTTCAAAAAGATTGAGAAAGGAAAAACCAGCAACCACAGGCATTTTGAGTATCTTGCAGATTAGCTGTGCAGAACCACCACAATCTTAACATCTCCTCAGGTGGCTGGTAACTAAGCTTTAGAGGTGGACAGACATTATTGTGGGTGGTGAGATGTTAGGCTAACCATGAGCATGTTTCAAGCTTACCAACTTTCAGAACAAGCCCCAAACAGCTCTACATGTGATAATTGTAGTTCAAAATAAGGGCTTCTTATTCTGGTTTACTTTAGTCCAACAGAATAAAAAAAAATTAATAATAAGTGTCATCTCTCTGGCTAGCTTCTGTTTTGCTTGAGTTCCACATATTTCTCTTTAAACAGATTCTAAAAACCACAACATTTTTCTGGTGCTCATATTTCTCCCTATTAATCCAAATAAAACATTTTTGATTACAATGTTGGTTTAAGTAATCTTAAAAATGGTCTTACTCCAAAGATGTAAAATAATATTTAAATTAAATAAGAGCAATTTTTCCCTTCCATAAGGCATGTTACCACAGCAAAACAGGAATGAAGATTACAGCAAAACAGCAGCAAACTCATTAGCTCCCATAACGGCACCACATATTTCAAAGGATTCAACTGGCTTACAGAAACGCAGACACTTCATACCATGCATGTGAAAAACTCAAAATGGTTATCTATACGATGTTTTCTTCCTACTTAAATATATTACAAATGATAACGCTAATCTGCTCTTCTGCATGGCACTTGCCCAGCAGTTCCTGAATCATGAACTAGGGCAACATCTGAGAGACAACCCTTTAAACAATTGTCCTGGAGATTGTGCTAAACACATATTCTGATAACCAAAATGTATTATTATAAGTAGTCCTCCACCTCCCTCTGTCACCCCATGTTACTGCACACAACAGTAATACAGCAGTACATACCACAGGTTCCCAGCCAAGCAATAACTTGGCTTTTCTGATGTCTGGTTTTCGTTTCTGAGGGTCATCCTGTGCTTCTGAGAGAAACTGGATTTCACTCCCACTGCCTGTTAAACAAGAGACTACGTGTTATCATCTGCAATTCACTATGCTTTACATTTACATCTTTCCTACCTATTGGAGCATCAGGTCTTTCTGCAGCTTTCTCCTTCATAATTCTACCACTGAACTGCTTTCCACAGACACAGCTGCACTGCATGCAACAGCTGGGTGAATCAGCTGCTCCACAGCAACATGGATTCACGAAGCATTTCACACAGATTTCCACATGGATTCACAAAAAGGAAGTTATGCTTGACCAGTCAAATAACCTTCTATGATGAAATGACTACTCAGGTAGGTCCTAGGTGGACAACAACTTGCATGTTAGCCAGCCATGTGCCTTTGCCACAAAGGTGGCAAATTGTATCCAGGACTGCAGTAGAAGGAATGCTGCCAGCAGGGAGAGGTAGATGATCATTGCCCTCTACTCAGCACTAGTGCGATACATCTGAAGTGCTGACACCAATTCTGGGCTCCCCAGTACAAGAGAGACATGGACATACTGTAGAAAGTTCAACAAAGGGCCATGAAGATGAAGGGACTGGAGGCCCTATCCTGTGAGGACAGGCTGAGAGGGCCAGGACTGTTCAGCCTAGAGAAGAGAAGGATCAGGGGGATTTTATCCATGTGGATAAATATTTGATGGGAGGAAGAGAAAAGAAGGAGCCAGGCTCTTTTCAGTAATACTCAGTGACAGGACCAGAGGCAATGAGCACAAAATGAGGATTCCTCTGAATATCAGGAAATGCTGTTTTACTGAAGGTGACCAAGCACTGGCACAAATTGCCCAGTGAAGCTGTGGAGTCTCCATCCTTGGAGATACACAAATGGAGTCTGGACATGGTTCTGAGCCACTGCTGGCTGTAGTTGGCCTGGCTTGAGCAGAAGGGTTGGGGCCAAATGATCTTCAGAGGTTCCTCCCAACCTCAACAATACTGTGATTCTGTTAGCACTTCTGCATTGTAGGACTTGACCTCCTCTTTGCCCATACTCTCTAGTCTGAGCCAACACAGCACTTGCCTTTCCTCATGACAATACACAGAAACAGACCTATTTCTCTAACCAAATCTAGCAAATAGTTCATATGCCGTATTACCATGGGATTTTATGGATGCAGAACTAAGAATCATAGAATAGTTAGGGTTGAAAAGGACCTTAAGATCATCAAGATCCAACCCCCCTGCCATGGGCAGGGACGCATCCCACTAAACCATGTCTCCCAAGGCTCTGTCCAACCTGGCCTTGAACACTGCCAGGGATGGTGCATTCACAGCTTCCCTGGGCAACCCATTCCAGTGCCTCACCACCCTTACAATAAAGACCTTCTTCCTTGTATCCAGTCTAAACTTCCTCCATTTAAGTTTTAACCCATTACCCCTTGTCCTATCACTACAGTCCCTAATGAAGAGTCCATCCCCAGCATCCCTATAGCCCCTCTTCAGATACTGGAAAGCTGCTATGAGGTCTCCACGCAGCCTTCTCTTCTTCAGGCTGAACAGCCCAAACTTTCTCAGCCTGACTTCAGACGGGAGGTGCTCCAGTCCCTGATCATCCTCATGGCCCTCTTCTGGACTTGTTCCAACTGTTCCATGTCCTCCTTATATTGAGGGCACGAGAACTGCACACAATACTCCAAGTGAGGTCTCACAAGGGCAGAGTAGAGGGGCAGGATCACCTCCTTCGACCTGCTG
>WYDI02022417.1:0-21894 GCA_009867235.2 Psittacus erithacus
TCCTGCCCATGGCAGGGGGGTTGGAACTAGATGATCTTGAGGTCCTTTCCAACCCTAACTATTCTATGATTCTATGACATGTGTTACTATGTTATTGAGTCTTTGTGAAAGTGAACTGGGGTTTTGTTCAAAAGGAAAGCAACTAAGCTTCAAGAGACTTCTTCCTTCAGAATGGTTTCTGTCTACAGGTTTAGGATTGTAGGGTTTGTTTGGGTTTTTTTAACAGTAAATTTACTTAAGGAAAATCTTTTTGTCTCAATTTCTCAGCCGTCTGCCTCCCGCAGGCTAGAATTCGCCTGGTAGGACTTTTAATCCCTACAACTTCCATTCAAATTAGCTTTGTCTTTCTGACATTTTTCTTTACATACGTTAGTATATTTTAAGTCTTTAGCAACCAAAATATTGTTCTGAAGTATTGTGATATATTTAGCAAGAGATCACTTAGCCATGTTTAAAGTAATTTTTATTCAGTCTTTCTGCATGACTGCTTTTTAATCTTCAAAACAGTATTACAAAACCAAACCAAACCAAACCCCCAAAACTTACCTATTCCAGGCATTGCTGTTCTCCCAGAACTCATAAACAATGAAGCGGGAATCACTTGGAAGCTTCTGTATGGAAACACTAAGAATTGTTGAATAGAAATTGTAGAATTTAAAGAAACATGGCAAAGTTTTTGGACATACACATCTTATTCCAGACTGCTTAAGAGTATCACTAAATGCAGTGTTTTTTGGGAAAAGACCAAAACAAAACTAAAAAAAAAAAAAAAAGGCAAAAAACCAACAAAAACCACCCAAATAATAAATTTAAAAAATTATATGATTATACACTGCAAATTATGAGCTTTTTTTTTCTAAATAATGTTTTGGAATATTTTCATGGCTTTTTTTTTTTAATAAACATTTTATTTTACTGCACTTATGATGGACTCATTTATGAAACTCCTTTTTCATATTGCTCCAGAAGCGTGATTTATCTAAAGAACTGCTAGTCAGTAATACAGAAAATTAATCAAACAACTGTGGTTCAGAGAAAATTGGCCGATACAGCGTATCATAGAATCACAAAATCACAGAACGGTAGGGTTGGAAAGAACCTTAAGATCATCTAGTTCCAAGCCCCTGCCATGGGTAGAGATGCCACTCAAACTGATGTTTAGATGTGTAGCATAAAAAGTATATATACATATTTCTCAGAGCACCCAAGTGTGAGACTGCCGATCTTACTACTGATGTCCTTGAAAACTAGTCTCAGATTATATTTCATTCTGTGAGAAGCAAAAATTGGTACGATTTATCGTCTTTCTCCTGCTGTATGTGAAAACACATTGTAAATTAGCAAAAATACCAAGAACTGTTGGAAAAAAAGTCATATGCAGCTACAGTAAAACTCAACCGGTAGGTGGCACTACAGACTTACCAAATGCCGGTAAACCTGGGAAAGTCACTTTTTGCCATCGTTTGTTAAGTTGCGTTCTGAAGTCATGTAAGCTCTCCACTGACAGGGTCGCACTCACTGGAATGTTTTGCTGGATGTTCGTTTTTGGAGGAGGGCTGGGCAGCTTATCATCTTTGCTTTTTCCAGCTTTTGGTCCAGCAGAAAGTTTTATTTTCATAGAATCACAGAATGGTTTGGATTGGAAGGGACCTTAAAGATACCTGGTTTCAACCCCCTGACATGGGCAGGGACACCTTCCACTAGACCAGGTTGCTCAAAGCTGCATCTAGCCTGGCCTTGAACACTGCCAGGGATGGGGCAGCCACAGCTCCTCTGGGCAACCTGGGCCAGTGTCTCACCACTGCAAATAGGTCACTCTTTTCTTCTTCCAGCTGATTTTACTTTTTCTGGTCTGGGTGAACACTACTGATGCAGTCCTAAGTGTGACAATCAAATAACCACAAGGCTCACAAATCAGGGATGTGACAGTCAGCTTTGGAAGCCTTTGAAGATACAGGAAGATCCTGTATTGTGCACATATTACGAAAGTATTTCTTCCAGAATGTTCTGTAGTGTGTAAAATAGCAAAAATAGCATCTTTCTCCAGCATATTCAATTAAAAAATTCAGTACACTAGTGAGTCATTAAAATTTATTCTTAACACAGCTCTAATATTTTCTTTAATTCTAAAAGGAGCAAAGCAAAAAAACCCCAATCAGTTGAAAAATTTGCTTTTTATTTTTTCCCATTATTATGAATGAAAATTTTAAAATTGTAGCTTAAAGGGAAGATTCTGAAAGGTTCTGAAAGCTTCCAAGCAGAGAACCAGCAAACAAGGTGGTAAGTTGTTCACTTGCCAAGTGAGCGCAAATGAAGGATGGCAAGTGAGTTTTCCAGTATAGTGTGTCAGCCTAGGATCTTCCAGAAGCCATGACTTGCAGAGCTGAAAAGCCTTAGAAGACTGTTTAGCATCTTTGAGATAGTCTGTGTTGCCATTTTGTGATACTGCTTAGCCTGCACATACACTTTGACATGTCTTTGTGGTTTTAGTTGTCTTTGAAAAGCTCTGCCTTACACATACGGGAGGAAAGAGGATGTTACAAGTTCTCTCTTCATAAATAATCCAGTTCCAATTAAAAGGTATTCAAGAAATTAGGCTGCATTCCTTCCTTCAGCCCAAGGACAATAATGTTGTACTTACTGCAAGCAGCCACCCTGAGCAGAAGCGGATTCTACATACTGCTTCAGAGCAAGATGGAATTCCTCAATTTCTTCTTCTATCACAGACATTTGACGTTGGACAACCATTATGTGCTGATACAAGAACACAACATTATTAATGTCATATCATCTTCTTGAGTTCCTTGTGCTTTAAACTCAGAAAAGTCTACCATAAAAATAAAAAACACAGTTTGCAGTCTCTGTTTTAGTGCTCTGGAGTGGAGAAGTATAAATGCTCATATGTGGGTTTTACGTCTGGGGAGGGTGAGGCACGGAAGGGGAACACCCAAATGAGTGTCCACCTTAGACAAAACAAGAGTTATCTGAACCCTGGATGAGACAGTAACTATGTGAAGCAAATGTTGGTCTTTGAAATGTTCAGCAATAAAGTCAGCATGTTGTTTCCTTCGATGAATCTGGATGCAGGCAGGTGTGAGGTTTGAGATAAGAGTGTATTCCCACAGTCTGCACTGGATGCAGTGTTACTTTCATTGAGGTGCTGTGATAGTCTTTTACCTTTTAGAGCTATGACTCACACCTGAATGAGATGCCTAAGGTAACCCATGTTAAATGATGAACAGAGATTTCCTGTCTAGCAGTAGTGTATAATATAATTTTAAAAAAGAAAATATCTAATTAAATTCCTGTGGTGAAATAAGGAATTTGATGGATCACCTCTTTTGGTTATTTTTTCATGTGTATTTGATTCGCATTTTGCTAGGTCCAAAGCCCTGAATGTGTGAATGCTAGTGTATCAGAAAAAATGAGCTTGATCTTGGGACATAAACTTATTTAACAGTAAGTTTATTGCTGGTCATGATTTTGGTTTTGTAAGTTGCAATACTGAGTATTGCTTTGTACTAGATGATCTCCCATCTTTCCTAATAAGGTTTCCTGTAGCAGTTTTGGAAAGGAGGGAAGGAGGAAAGAAGGGGAGAAGGCCATACAACAGTGATTTAAGGCATGCATTCAGCATTAGGTGATTTGGAGCAGAGAAGCTATCACCCCTTAAACACTGCTGCCAAATTGGTAAATCTTATTAATGGTACCTATTCCTTCTTAGAGGTTTTGGCTACTGTATCCATTGAAAATAATCCAAAAATGAATATAAAAGTTTTGCCCACATATTGTTTTGTTGCCTCTTGCACGATGTATTCTGCTAACTAAAATGGTTTCTTATTGCTGGAAAAAATCAGGATGGTGATTTTTTAAATTAGTTTTCAACAAAAGAGATCAGGTGAGATTGTTGTCTCAATACCTGGCATGCAAAATCAAATGTCAAAATCATTATCTTGAAAAACACTTACAGATCTTGCATTTTCTTCCAAAACCTCCTCTTGAAATGGCTCGAGCTTTAGGTCCTTTGAGGCAGTTGAAAAGAAAATAGAAATATATGAGGCAATACTATATCTGTAGTCTGCTCTTACCTATTTAGCAAACTATTCCAATAGCTAGATTCTGTTTAATCTCCAGAAGTTACAATTAAATCCTTTCTTTATTAGCTGTAAGTCAAATAGAAGCATTGTTTGCAATATCTTGCACTCTTCAGTGGTTAAATCCAACCTAAGCTGTTCTGTACAGTTTCATTTATAATGCTGATCAGGTGATATTTCATTTGTAGGAAATCCACTTGTTCACAAATGTGTAAGACAATGCCTTCTCAAGTTGTCATTTGGACTATGGAGATGAGCAAGGATGGTGATTTGAATTACAGAATCAACTGGGTTGGAAATGACCTTTAAGATCAAGTCCAACCATTACCCCAGCACTGCCAGGACCACCACTAAACCATGTCACTAAGGGCCTCATAGACACAGTTTCTGAACACTTCCAGGGACAGTGATGCCACTACTTCCTTGGGCAGCCCGTTCCAGTGCCTGACCACCCTCTCAGTGAAGAGATTTCTCCTAAAATCCAGTCTAAACTTCCCCTGGCGCAGCTTGAGGTCTTATCACTTGAGACTGACCCCCACCTCACTATTACCTTCTTTCAGGTTATTGTAGAGATTGATATGGTCCCCCCTGAGCCTCCTTTTCTCCAGACTAAAAATCCCCTGTTCCCTCAACCTCATTTGAAATGAACTATCAGCTACCATTCTGCAATCATAAAAAACTATACAGAAGAAACTTCCCTATGGGGGTTAAAGGTTGCAAGGGACTGTTTTCCAGCATTGCTCCAAGTCAGGTTTCTGAACTACTGCATTTGCTTCTGAGGACAGGCAGGGCAGCAGCAAACAGATGCATCTGGGAGGCAGCAATATGCTTGCTTGGCACACAGAATGGATGTGCACTTCATGAATTGGTGATTCATGCAAACACCATCTAGTAATGCACACACAATGAGCATTACATGCCAGGCACATGCAGTACCTTCAAGCCCAGTGCCATATGGATATTCTGAAAAATATCCATACGGCTGACAAAAAGCAGACTGATTTGCAGTAAGCAGCTGGAGCAAGATGCGCTCTTTGTTAGTCGTGTTTCATGTCCTACTGCACGCAATTCTTGTGTAAGAAAGGTAAAAACATTCTGCTTCCCGCTGGGTGAGGATCGATTAACCTCAAGGAGCAGGTGTTTTGCCAGCACAAATACTGTACTTATGGAAAAGCCAAGAAAAGGTGCGCAGGTAGAATCCAAATGACCAGGGGACCCACACCAGCAGCAGGTGGCAGAGCAAGGCAGGAGTGAAGTCGCATTCATACTAAGTCCAGTGTAGCTTTGCTTCTGTAGAATGTGCATAGAAGGGCATGACATGCGTGATTGCAGGGTAGGAAACCCAGCTTTTAATAACTCATTTGTCAGCGCAGACACTTCAAGTAAAAACCCTGAGGTTTTTACACATATTCCTGTGGCTCTTCTATACTTACAGTGCCTTTCATTTCTAGGGGAAACAAATGGAAGAGAGAGGGAAGGAATGACTCAAGTTGTACTGGAAACTGTCTATTATGATAGCAAGAAAAGTATTCCATTTTTTTCCAGAAAACATAAATGTAGGAAAAAAAAAAGATATTATTTGAGGGAAAAAAAAGACAACTTACGAGACTGATTCATGGTTAAATTCACCTTTGACAGAAGACAGCAGAAGAATTAGACAACACTAAATCCTTCACCAGGTGGTTTTCCAGTAGGAAACACAGACGGATAACTTGCCAGTCCCCTTAAGAAGTTTTAAAAGATCTATGCCCTGCCGCTGTTCCCCTTTGGCACTGAGATTCTTTTCAGGCTGAGGTTCTCTGTCATTTATCTGTAGCAGATTTGATAATTTTCTAACATCCTTGTTAAACATCCTCAAGTTATGTACTACAAAATGGTTGGCTGCTTTCTGTAATGCTTGCAGTGCATTAATGCTGTATGCCAGGTCTCTTTTTTCAGTCACATTCTTTTAAATGTTAAGTTTCCTTGAACTCCTTTTGGCATCAGTCCATGTCGGGAGGCAACTGTGGCAGGACAGGGAGCTGTTGTTTCCAAAGCAGAGCTGGGAGTAAAGCTGGACCAAAGGCGGGAGTTGCGTTTCATGATGGACTTTGACATTTCAAAATCCAACCTTTATCTATTCAGAAACAATCAAGTTGCTACTAAAATGTCATTAATGTGGCAACTGCTGTGCAGTTGCTTTCCTCATGTAGAAATGACCTCTGGGAGGAAGCTGCTGTGTGCAGGTGGATGGGTATACCCGGGCCAGAGGCTTATTGGAGTGAGCAAACTGTGAGGAGCTGCTGAGCACAGCAAGAAGCAGAGAGCAGCTGACAGAAGTTACAGACAGTGCCACAAGGAATGACCAAATTTCACAGATGGTTAAGGAGAAATGATGCGAGAGACTGTCAGACCTCAGGGATAACAGAAGGAAGTACTGGGCTTTTGGAGAACAGCCTTACATGTCCAGGAGTGCCAGGGGTGACTGCATCAGTCATGCAGCTAATTGGTTATAAAGCTGAGATAACTGAAATACCAAATTTTGATCCCAAAGTGGGACCAAAGGGGAAAAGTAATTAGGAGCAGTTTGTTCATTTGGGAGCAATGGCACAGAAAGGTCAGTATGTTCATCTTGTGAGCCCTGTGCCAGATCACCACCATTTATTCTGGTTTCTTGTCTAATCCCTCACTTAACTATTTTTTTCTGTGTGTATAATTTGCTACTGAACTCAAGCTGGACTAGCAGGCGAGAAGGAGGAGACACTTGTCTGCCAGGACCCAAGGTCTGAGCCAGTGCCTGGCTAAGGGGCATGGATACAGCCACAAACACTAGATAGACTTAAAGCCCATGATAATGTTCACAGGGGAACATCCATCCTGCTCAGCTGGGAAGAAGGATCAGGCTGTTGCATATTCATGTTTCTGCAAGTGATGCCTGTCTGAAGGTGCTGGTGAAGGTACCTGTGCTGCTGTGCTTTGACCTATGCCTTTGGAGTATGTGCACAGCCTCACTGCTGGTGAGCACTGACCTGCATGGAGGAGCAGCATCAGCCCAATTGGTACTGGAGTAACTCCTGGGTCTGAGAGCAATTCAACCTAATACTTCGCCTTTAGCAGACCAGGAGGAAGAAATCCCCTGAGTCCCAAATCCTTGCATACAGCTACTCCCTTAGCATCTATCCAGCATTAGCTGTCTGTCCTTCAACAGGACAACACAGGAATTTAAAACCTTACTTAAAACCCTGCTTTCTTCTCAGAAAAGAAAAAAAAAAAAGAAAAAGGAAAAGTCATCACACGTAGACATAACCCAAATTTTAAAAGCTAGGGGAGCATTCAATCTCATTGAAAGAAAAAAGAAACAGGTACTTTCTCTACAGGCAGATGTTACTCAGGTTTTTACAAGGTCCTGGAAGCCCTGGTTTCATTGGATCAGATGGGTCATGTGTCAGATGTCCAGATGGCTCTGCTTTGGCATGGGAACTGCAGGCAGTCTCCGGGCTCTGGGAGCTGGTGCAACCACCTCCCAGGCAGGATTATAAGATTTGATTAGCTTTTGGTTGAACTGTACTTACTATGAAAAGTGTTTTAACCTTATAAATCAGTTTTCTCTGGTGGGGAAGGAGGAAACACAACTTTATGTTAAGCTTTAGTGGGCAAGTTTAGAGAGGAAAAGGGAAAAAAAAAAAAGATCCTAAAAAGAGAGGCTTGTCCCATGTTCCCCAAAACAAGCGTAACTAAATACAACAGAATCCTCCAGTCATAATGTGACTATTCAATATTTGATGAACAGTTGGATCTGTGATGATGGAAAGGGGAAAGGAAAACAGAAAAAAAACATGTCATACTCTGATGAAGTAGGAAAGAAGGTGGAAGAAAAAATGTAGGGATTTAATAGATGTTAGCTGTCTTAGGTAATGTTTCACTCACAGATTAGAAAGGCTGTGACTGGGACACGGAAAGCAGTTGTGGTTTAAGGATTTCTTTACTGAGACACAAACAGGTGAAAAGAAACACACACCTTCTTTTCCAGCCTGTCAATCAGGTTTTGGAGTCTGTTTATCTGGGTCATCCACTGGCCGTTTTCCTCTGTCCAACCTTTGGAAAACATAAATAATGAACATTTATCAAATGTTACTCAATACTGGAATACAGCATATTCATTTCTTTTATAAAAATATCTGGCTTAGCTAGCAATTTATTTTGCTTCTTGAAGACTGTGCTGCAGCTAGTTCCATGTTCATTTAGGTACAACTAAAAGAAAGCACGATTTTGACTATATGAATTATTTTCTTTATTTTTAAGATACAACTGAAATCCAGTGCAGAATGAAAACTACATTGTAGATTAATACATTCAAGTGCTTTTGAAATCATGCTGGTACCTCAAGAAATACTTTCCTCTGCAGATGTAACAAGCTCATTATCTGAGTACCTTCTGCTCAAAATGCAAAAATCATCTGGTATGTGTGTGCATGTGCGTGCGTGCGTGCGTGTGTGTGTGTGTGTGTGCTCAGCTCTCAAGCCAGCTTTCTTGAGAAAGGAGGAAGACCAAGTGCTGAGACAAATATGTATCTTGTCTAGTATATTTTTTCTGTATATATGTGTGTATGCACATTTTAAATATCTTTAAAATGTGAAATGCCATACCTGTGCTAAAACGAGGGCTGTTTGGTGACAGGCTGTTATTCTTCTGCAGCCTTTGAGCTGAGTGTTTTCCTGGCCACTGAATTGAGAGCACTTCTGGTTTTGCTGGATCTTGTCTGCAGAGAAACAGGAGACTTTATAACGTAAAAACTGTGGTTTAAGCAGGTGTAAACCTATCTTTTAGGGAGAGAAAGCTCAAAGTTGGTGTTTGTGATGTGGTTCTGACCTGACCTAATGAACCATTCACAATGTTTCCCCATTCACATGAGTTTCACGACATCTCTGCAGAGGAACTGGGGTCACAAGAACAGCTAAAAGTGAGATACGAACTTTAAATGTTGACCCCTTCAGCTTCAAGACAGAAAAGGTAAACAGTAACATGTATCTGATAATAAGGAAGGAAAACTGATGAGAATTGGCTAATACTGGTTGGAGAACAGATACATTTCTGGGACTGTGAGCACCCTTAAATTAGTTTAGGAATGTGTTAATGGGATTTTGATTCAGACAGTTTGCCTCTGGGTTAAGCATAATTGAAGATGATTTTACATAGGGACTGGGGCATCTGCACTAGGAAGTAACTAGTTTTCTCCAAAATAGCTGCAGTTGAAGTACTGAGTTTGCCTGCCTTTTCTGTTGCTACTCCAGTATTCCTTCAGGTTGCGGGGTGAAATGTAAAATGGTGTTGGAGGTTCACGGCAACCCCTCTGCTCATACCCTTCACTGCAGCTGGGCAGGAGGTTTGCTCACCTCTCCTGCCGAGTCTGTTCCTCTGTGGTTTCCATGGCACACTCCACGGAGCTCTGGAGGGACTGAAGCTGGTTCAGTGTTTCCTTCAAAAGAAAGCGAGTCACAAACTGCTCCAAATTAGAAGCTTCCTGATAGTCCTAAAAAAATAAAAAAGTAAAGTAAGGATTTGCCTACTAGGTTAGGAATACGCGAGGAGAGAGTTAGATTTATTTCAGAAAGGAAGCAGCTTGGATGTTTTCATGCTTATACATGCAAACCACATAAGCAACCTATGTTCATGTTTTGGGGCCAAAAGACCTCTGCATTTCCAGGTATAACTGCTGATCCCACCCAAGCTGAGTGTCACAACATCATTTCCAACCCCCAAAAAACCCCTTTTCATTATATTTCTTAACAGCAGTTGATGGCAGTACCACATTACTTCTTAAGTGTGGAAAAGCTAAGATGTGATTAACAACTGCAGAAATGAAGTCATAGCTTTTATTCAGCTCCAGTCTTGTGAAAGATGTTTATCGATCCCACTGGCCTGTCTCTGACAGTGATTATGGGATTAGTCTTTGAGCAAGGCACATGCTTAGTGATACTCCCCAGAAAACTCCACCAGCAGTTTGGCTGGAGGACTGCCTGTGCCAGAGAGATTGCCTTCTAAATTTAACAGTCTTTTAACTGATTTTTGTTCCTATAATTTGATTATTTCTGAAATCATGTATCTATATATGTCACAATTACACTGAATGCATCCAGAAGTTCCTTGAATTGGAGCTTGGTTATTAGAAAAGTTTGCACCTATATTTAGCATAATATAAAAAACCTCTGTGTGGTTTTCTCATTAATAAATATAATAGAGAGGATAGACCCCTATAGCCTCTGCTTACTGCATAGAGCTCCCATCAGGAAAAGGGAAGGAAATTGGACCTCCATTCTAATTTTGAATGAATTTGTTGGGTCCTACTCTGATGAAAATATGCTGGTGTGCATTTTCCATATGCCCTAAGTCTGCTGGTGTGCAGAAATCCCATTCAGCTGATCCTGAAAGCCTTTGGCTACAATTTAATCTAAAATAGTTTCATAAAATATGAGGTACATTGAATGAAAGATTTCTCTAGCCACCATATTTGAAGATGGATTGACGGTCTGTTCTCTCCAAGCTTTAAAGAAAACCTGTCATTTGAGTGTTGCTGCCTCCTACTCTAGCTGACAACACGTCTGAGTATTTTTGGCAATGCATATGGGTATTTTCAAGCTGTTCCGTGTTCTTCTCAATGTGAAATGCCTTTTTGACTTTTAGACTTCTCTTAGAATTTTTGTATGTGTTTGCAATCAGAACACAAATGTGGAATGTTTTGAAATTTAAATGTAAAATAAAAGACCAAGTTAATAGCTTTAAAAGCATTTTGCTCTCAAATGAGAGCAGTCGATTCACAATATGTGTTATTAACTTAGTTCTTGGTGGAAGACTTCTGCTAGAGAGATCTCAGATGTTAAACCACCCATGAGTCATCGGAAGTTACTCGTGTTGCCAGGAGCAACTTCTATATTCTGTCTTCAGATGTAATCAGGTGTAAGCCACTCTCCAACAAATAATTTCTCATTTATACATTTTAAAAATAGATTTTCATGGGAGACTGTCCACTTTTTGCATTAATACCTTAGGCTCACACCAGTCCTACAAATAACATTTATGGCAACCTTTAGGATTAGTATATCTTATTATGTGATAGCAAAACTTATTTTCTTCTTCTTCTTCTACATTGTCTTCATTGCAACTGATTTAAAATTGGTGCACCTGGCAGACATCATTTAATTTCAAAGAACTTTGGTTCTCTGGGGCGTGTTGGAACAACATGTGTAGTATGGGCAGTTAAATCAAACCCTGCAGAAGAAATCCAGGGCATGTTATAATTTTTCACCTTCCGCCAGTACTCTTGGAAATAAGTGATGACAGAACCGACCACTTCTTGTAAGTTTCTGAATACCAAAGCAATCTCATGAGAGTAGAATAATCAAAGTGTTTTAAAATCCTGGGCATCCAAAAAGCAAGTGCTACAGATACCTCTATACAGCTTCCTGCTTGTCGTCATTGTAAATCTGATAACGGTATGCTGAATTACAACTTAAAACGTACATCCATCATTTTGCAAACTGTTCTGGTGGGCCCTTGCTGATGGGAGTGGATCATATAAACATTAGCTCTGTAATACTTGCTGCCCTCTGAGGCTGGCTGCTTTTTGACCCCTTTAGAAAGACTTCCTGCACCTGAAAATCATTAAGATTTCAGGGTTTTTTTTCCCCCATCAGAACTACTACAGGCTTGTGTATTGCACCAGGATTTAGTCTTTTTTTTCCTTCCTGTTCTGTTGTTCCATAAGTTCTATGCTTGGAAAAGACCTCTGGAAAAGGTCCTTGTTATCTTTAAATACAGCTTACAGTTACAGGTACACAGAGCTTTTTTCTACAGACGGGCCATGCAGGCAGGATGCTAACATATCTGTGCGAGTCTAGAATTATCACAGACTCTTTCCTTATGCACATTTTACCCAAACAGTAGTGCTTACACCTCTTCTATAAGAAGACTTAAGTCTTTTAATAGGTAAATGGCTATTCAGTATTTTTCTTTAAGTAATGGCTCTAAGCCAGCAAATCTGAGCTCACAGCAATGCTGGACAACTTTAACTTCTGCCCACTGAAAGACAACTATGTCTACCTGTCCCAAAATTCTTCAAAGGTCATGGAAAAAGCTATTCAGCATATATGAATTGTCAGCATTATTATAATTTAAGTCATGTAGGGAAAAAGATTGGCCATTACAATTCAACTTAAACCTCAACTCCAGCTCTCAGCAATGAAGAATTATATGCTTTGTTATCACTTCACCACTCTCCTTCATATAGAAAAATGCTTTCATTTGCATTTCACTAGAGGCACACTGGTACAAGATTTCATTAGGAGAAAGGCATTGTTATTTCTGAATTAAGAAAAATGTGTATCAATTTATTAAGTGTATATTATGGTAAAATCAGCATAAGTGGCATGCCCAGCATTTGTATTGTTAGTGTATCACGCCACCAATTAATAACAGGACCCACTGATGATGTCTATATATAAATCAGAAAAAATTACCTGTTTCTTTAATTTCATTAGCTGCAAATTACCATTCATTAGCATATACATTATACTGCACAGCAGTTTCAGCAGTCCACATGAAATAAGTCTGTGTTAACGTATCAATCTGCTTGTTAGTTTTGCTGACTGTGAGTGAATAAGGGTAATTTTCCACATCTACCTCATCAAGAGACAACTGTGACCTTTTTGTGAGCAGCTAAGATTTGAGTTCCCATTAATGCAACTGTAAATACACATAATTGGGTGATTTCTCTGTGGAAAAGGTCACTGTGGTCTTTAAAGCTTGCTTACAGCTGTGTTAAAAGGTTCAGAAGATGTTCTCCTTTTTTAATGGTGGAGGTGGTGTGGCTTAGGTATCCACATCACAGGAGTCCACATCTCAGGGCCACCACAGGTTCAGTTACTCTCTTGATCCTGTCAAGTCCTGGTGCCAGCCGCAGTCCTCTCACCCTGGGCGACATGACACCACACTGCTCCACTTATTGCAAGAGCAGCTCCTTGAGATGGAAAGGAGGGAGATACCTGTATTTGCTGACTTGGGACATGCAAACTAAATTTGGTTGAGGCAAAAAACCTCTGAAATCTCTCAGAATGGGTGGGAGCTGAGGCAAAAGCTCCACAAATGCAGTGGGAAAGGACATCTGGCTCTCATCTAGTACAACCCCCTTTTCAGAGCAGGGCCAACTTCAAAGCCAGTGCAGGCTGCTCAGGACAATGTCCAGCTCAGCTTGGAACATCTCCAAGGATGGAGATTACTCCATCTCTCTGCAAAAAGAATTTTCCATATGTCTCTTCCCTTCCACAAGCTGCAGACGTTGCCTCTTGTGCTTTTGCTGTGCACCCTTGAAAGAGATGACGTTGTTTTGTCTTCACTATAACCTTCCTTTAGACAGCAGAATTAAATCTTCCCACAGCCTCTCCTCCAGGCTGAACAAATCTGGTCCCCTTCGCCTCTCCTTCCTATACTGCTATTCTACTATGTAGCACATTATGTCATATAGCACTTTATAACTTTTTTATTGTACTTTATTTGTAAAATTACTTATAATAGTTATTACTGTTTCTTACTTTGCAATTTTCTGTTTCCTATTTTATGTGTCATATAAAAATAATTTCATCAAAGATATTTATGCTTATCTTTACAGAAAATACCCCCAAGGTGACTGAAAAGTAGTTATAATTGACAAAGACTCAGTAAGGAATAATCTATTTAAATTTCCCTTGATCATGGGATGTCTCCTGCCCTGTATGTTTATCCTACATTAGTGGGATAACGCCATGCGTTACAACTTTAAATTGAGGATATAAAATTAGTCAGGATAACTGGTATGCTGGTGTGAATTTTTCATATGCCCATAGGGGAAAAAAAAAAAAGAAAAAAAGAAAAATCAAGCATTTTCATTTAATTCTCTAAGATCTAGTACTTCAGACTGTATCATAAGAGTAAAATCAACAGTAAAATCATAAATTCACCAGAAGCCAGATCCAGAGATGCTCACTGTGTTGACTTTTACAGCATCCTTATTGTAAAAGTGAAAAAGCATAGCATGCCAAACTATTACATAGATCCAGCTTCAGTTTTTGAGTGTGGAACAAGCTTTCCAAGTTTATCAAAGTGTTTTATTTGGAATAAAATATATGTTTCAATTCTGCCTAGAGAATTGGAACAGTGACAGTCTTTACTAACCAGTTGCAGTGCTGACATAAGAGCAAGGAAAAAAATAGGTAATCATGGGCAATTATAGGAGAATATTGATATATAATTGTAACAGTATCCATCAGAACCACATAGTCTATCATTCTACTGGGATTACTGAAGAAGTAATACACTCGTACTGCAGTAATAGTATGTACAAAATTCATGCATGGATAAAAAACTAAGTTGCATTTAACTGCTATTAAGTGCATCACACAGCTTAAGAGACAAGAAACCGTGTTTTATATCAGCAGGTAGCAGGGATATGTGTAATGCCATTGCTCCTGGGAGAAGTTTGTAAGGATTGCAAGGAAAACATCAAACCTGTTGGTGGTGGTTTTGATAGGTATCAACAGGAGAATGGCTAGGTTAAATGTTTCTTTTTCTGCTCTGAAGTTAATTCTATACACTTCTATGTTTAAAGGTATGGCTAGTAACTTAATTAAGGAGTTTGGTTTTGGTTGGCTGTTTGCATTTAAGTTCTGACTAACACATCTTCTCTGCTACCAGCAGAATTTTGAGCATTGCCTCCTTCTCACCTGGTAGGTATAAGACTTCCATGAAAAAGATTGAAGAAGATCCCAAGAATTTTCATCACTCCGATAAGGAGCTAGAAGGAGAACCTTGACTTGCCCTAATAGTCAAAATTTTAAATAAATTTTATAGATACAAAATCCCATGAAGTTAAATTCTAAAGCCTCATTTATTAATGTCTCCAGCTAAAATCAGCTCTTTATTCATAGGGCCATCTCTGCCTTCAGCAAGGTGCGACTGGCGATATATTTAGCATTATCACCAGCATTTTTCTCTCACAAGTGTTGTTCCCAGGACTCAGTATTGGGGGCAGTTCTGTTTAATATCTTTGCCAGTGATCTGAATGAGGGGGCCGAGTGCACCCTCAGTAACTTTGCAGATGACACCAAGTTGACTGCTGAAGGATAGGAAGGCTCTACAGAAGGATCTGGACAGGCTGGATCCATGGGCTGTGGCCTGTAGTATGAGGTTCAATAAGGCAAAGTGCCGGGTCCTGCACTTGGGCCACAACAACACCATGGAACACTCCAGGCTTGGGGAAGAGTGGCTGGAAAGCTGCCGGTGGAAAAGGACCTGGGGATGCCAACGGACAGAGCTGCATATAAGCCAGCTTGTGCACAGGTGGCCAAGAAGGCCAACGGCATCCTGGCCTGTATCAGAAATAGCGTGGCCAGCAGGACTAAGTAAGTGATCATTCCCCTGTACTTGGCACTGGTGAGGCCGCACCTTGAATCCTGTGTTCAGTTCTGGCCCCTCACTGCAAGGGAGACATTGAGGTGTTAGAGCGGGTCCAGAAAAGGGCAACGAAGCTGGTGAAGGGTCTGGAGTGCAAGTGTGATGAGGAATGACTGAGGGAACTGGGGGTGTTTAGTCTGGAGAAGAGAAGGCCTGGGAGAGACCTTATCACTGTCTACAACTACCTGAAAGGAGAATGGAGTGAGGCTGAGCTTAGCCTCTTTCCCAAGTAACAAGTAATAGGAAAAGAAGAAATAGCCTGCAGTTACCAAGGGCAGGCGTGGTTTAGATTGGATATTAGGGAAAATTTCTTCACAGAAAGGGTGTCAAGCACAGGAACAGGCTGCCCACGGAAGTGGTTGGGTCACCACCCATGGAGGTATTTAAAAGATGTGTAGATGGGGTGTTTAGGGACATGGTTTAGTGGTGGACTTGGTAGTGCTGGGTTAACAGTTGCATTTGATGATCTTAAAGGTCTTTTTCACTCTAAACAATTCTATGATTTTAGATTGACACTGACCTGAAAAAATTTGTGATAAACATAAAAGAACAAATGAAGTGGATTCAAACCCAATGCATGAAACTTAATAACCAGGATAAACAGAGTAATACTTGACTTAGGTTATTCTTACGCAGCAGCTATTCATTACATTCATTCTGTGAAAGGTGCATTTGTAAAAAGTGCAATTTCAAAAAGAACAAGATTAGATTCTATGAAAATTGTTAAGAAATTCCGCTCACATGCCCAGTCTGGTGCCAGCCAATTTAACACAGATTATGTGAAAACAAAATACAATTTGAAGCTCCATTTCTACTCAAACAGAATGTTAGCTGTGGAACTCTGTTGTCGACATATGCTTATCTAGTTTTTTTGCTTTTTTCTAGTTATTTTGTTTTGCAATATAATTTATATAATCACTACTGTTACTATTACTCAAATATGCAATTAAAAAAATCTTGGTATTCTGGTTTATAATGGGTATCAACTCTCCAGAGTGCAGCTATTTACATAATTACTATAAATGCACCATCAGTAACTAAATTGCATGTCCCTGTGTTACTCCTTCAGCTCCTATAATCTCTTTTACTTTGACTAGCTCCTATTTTTAGATTATTCAAGAAGTTTTCCAGTAATAACAAGGCTGCATTAACTTCACTTAGCTTGGGGTTTTTCTGAGCAAAGCAGAAAAATGACTGATTTCATAGGAGCAAAGAATTAGACATGCTCTGTCAGTCCCCAAATCCAGCGCCTTGCTGTTGCACACCACACACTGCCCTATCTTTTTGCAAGCAACATGTAAAAAGTAAAAAGTAGTTAGGTTTTTTTTTTGCCCCTAAATGCTTAGAAGGATATTCTAGAATTTGATTACTCTGTTGAATAAAAATGATCTTTCATTTCCATCCTAAACTTAATATTATACTTTTCATATTTAAATGCTAGGTATAAACCAGTTGCAGTTCCTGCTGCTTAAGTGGCGTTTGATAGTTCACCAAGTGTGGTCCCCAGCTATCACAGACAGAGTATTTGCTGCCCTTCATAAAACAGTTGCAAAGGAGGGAAGAAAGTCCCTGCAAAGCAATTTCCTACTGACAGTCCTTCTTGCTTGTTTCAATGTTCCGTTTACTTTAGATTTGAATTTCTCTCTTTGCTGTTCATACATGTTTTCTATTGGATGTATAAAAGTCCTGCTCAAGCCAAGTCACTGAAATCATGGAGCAGGAAGCATGTCCCATCCTGGAATCCCCCTCGTCACATGGCCACCAGGCAGCTGTGGTTAGACTTTCACTAACACTGCAGTATAAGTTGCCCTCAGGAGCAGGGGGTTTAAAATCATCTGAAATGGTCCCTGCTTCCGCACAGGCGCCCGCTGCCAGCCATCACTGTGCAGGTGCCAGCGGGGACACGTCCTGGCTGGAAAATGACCCTGTGCTATTGGCAAAAGGGAAGGCAGAAAGCAGGAGAGTGCTCTTCAGCTGGTGAAAAAATGTGAACTTTAAATGGGTGTTACAACTTTGATAAAAGGCACTGTCAGATCAGGGTAAGCCATCACCAGGTCTTCCTCTGTGAGACAGTTCCTCTGAGCAAACACCATTCAGACCTCAGAGCTATTCAAGTACCTAAACTTGAGTCTTGCGCCCTACGCCCTGGTTTCCATCCAGCTGCTGCCTCAGATGGGGGTCTTGTTCTGCCCCTGGGTCTCCAGAGGGCCTGTGTGTATTTGTCAGGCCTCTGCAGACATGTTGGACACCCTTGATTCTGTAAAATACCACTAGATGCTTGATTAAACCCCTGAATATTTCTGTATTATCAACTTCATTCTATACAGAAATTACATTTGTAGTGATTAAATGAGCTTTTTCTAGTTTGCTGAGAACAGAATAGCCCACCACCACCAGCAGGTTGCATTTCCAATAAGCTATAGCAGTACCAGAAATAGAAAAAAACTTGTTCTTACTGAATAAGTGACAAATTGCAACAACTTTATGGCTTGATACCTAAAGGAAGACATGTTCTTTTGTCTCCAAGTTTCTGATTTTCAGCATTCACAAGCCAACCAAGATATCAAGCACCTTAAAAATCTGGTTTATTTTTATCTATTTGCATCATTACTCAGTGACGGATTTTCTGTGCTGTGGGTTGCAAAGTTTCTCTTTATTGTATTTATATGTGACTGCAAGCTCCAGATTGTAATAAACATGCAGCTTGCTGAAAATGTTATGTTTATTTGGATAATAAAACCCCATAAAATTAAATATTTTAATTACATATGCTTCTGTGTTTTGCTATAAAATATGGCAGGAAAAAAAAGCTCAAAGAAACAAGCCTTCTAATGCCCTGTGAAGTTTTGCTGAGCAATGCTTCCTGTATATAAGATGAAGAAGAAATGATAAATAGAACTATACCAGCTTGTACTTTCATCAGGAAAATATCAATCAGGCAGGTACAAGAAAATGACTGACACTAATGATTAATCTGTTCTCACCACTCCTGTATTAGCAACTCACGCAGACTCTTGACATACGAGAAAAATTATCAAATATCAAATGCCACAAATCCTTTTTAAAATCTTCAGATATGTGTTTCCCTTTCTTGTGCGAAGATGAAACACAAGGAGAGCAGTAGCAAAATGGATCGTTATTCCAAGTTGCTCCTTTTTCCTTCCAAATATTAAGACTGAATGAGCTGCCTACCTGAAGTGGCATGCACTCTGGGAAAGTTTAGCAGAGACTCAGAGGTGCTGAGCTTTCTCTAACCCACGAAACATCAGAGGGGATGGAAACCTCACAGCAACCCTGAGGACTGACAATCTGTATCAGCCCCACACTCTGCAGAGTGGAGTTCAGGTTCAGTTGCAGAAGTTTTTACTTTTGGTTTTTAATAGGAGAATTTGGTCCTGGCCACTGGAAACAGACTCAGCCACTTTACATATACACAGCATGTCTTTGTAGCTCTCAAAGTGTAGGTCTTCAATTCTGGTTTGGTTTTTTTTTTCCTTCCTATATATGAATTTTCAAACTAGATGTTGGCTTAGAAGATAGTAACAAATGCTCCCATTACTCAGTGACTACTCAAAGGACCAGGTGACTACAGTGGCAGAGCAATGACAAAATTTTATTTTGCACTGGGAGAGAAAACCCAGGCCTTGCTCTGGATACATGCCGATGTCCATTCATAACCAGACCACCCATTTCTGAGGACCTGCTTGTTTATGCTGGGGAGTTAACTCAAGCTAGGAGCTACATCACATCTTGTGTGTCAGTGGTGATGTGCATCATTTATACATGATATCCCAATATGCTAACTCGCTTTTGCTGCACCCCCAGCTCTATCACAGTAGTGGGAGGGCTAGAGCAGCTCTGGTGAAGCACCTGGTGCCCAGGCAGGGTCAACACATCACAATTATATTTGTTAAATTCAAACTATCTCCAGATGTCGATATGCTAATAACATTTAACCACATCTGGATATGGAACCCTCTCTTGGTAGAATTTGAAGAACATTCTTCAAGTATTTTCCAAAGATAATTGTAGTTATATCCAAACTGTAATACTTTGCAAACAGAGCTTTGCAGCTTTGAAAATCAGCCATTTAGACAAGCCTTTTCCAATTGGACTTTTGCTACAAACATGCATATTTGGAAGAACTCAAATATGAATTAGTAACTTTACCTACATAAGGAAAATACTGGATACACATTCAAGTAGACAAAATATACAATGTAAAGAAAATTTCCCAGTTTTTACTCACTTTCTTTGTTTTGTCCATTGCCTTCAGTATGGTTATGTTTAAGTCTTCAAAGACAGATAAAACATTTTCATACTCTCCTAAGTGCTGGGAAAAGTATTCTAAAGGAAGAAAACCCATGTCAGCTATTAATGACCTGAAAAATCAATGTTTCATGAAATACCAATTTCATCATATCTGAATTCAGTTATGTTGTTATCAACTATCTAAACATATAAAATGAACAAAAGCTATAGTGAAAATGACTTTTCCTTCAAAATCATTCCCAGAGTACTTAAAAATACCATAAGCAGTATTTAAAAACATTTTCCTTCAATAAATGAGTTGCCAAATTGACAAAAATTTAAAATGTCAGCTTAAGAGCTGAAACAGACCCACAAAATATCTGCATTTTCTTTCTAAACTGGATTTCCAGTCTAATAGTTTACTTTACAGTTACTAGAAGGAAATGAAGTTTTCATGTGTATGTACTAAATCTGATTATTTCTACACAAAACCAACTAATTCTGGTAAAGCATTTAGAGGAGATAAGATGAAGTGGGGTCTGCTGTGACTTGGGGTTAAGTGAGAAATTAAGACACCATGACCTGTCCAGATAAGCTTCTAGTCCCAGGTACTGTGATGATATTTTCAATAATTATGATGTATGCAAAATGCTTTTAACAAAAATCATGGAAATAACATAATTTGTGGGATATCCTTGCATAGGTGCTCAAAGCAAAGGACATTTTAACAGAAAGTGCTGATGTAAAATCAGGGTGCATAACATAAAGGCACTACAGTGAGAGGAGGAGGCAAGGCTGTGAAATCATGACTCAAGTTCCCATTTGGCCAATGTGATGAAACACAACACAGACACAGAAGGGAAAAAGCATGAAAAAGAAAGAAAAAAAAATATGCTAAAGCTAAAGACTGTGTTAGACAAGGCACTTAAACATCAAATCACCTGGAAGAGCATGAAAAACAACTAAATGGCAGAGAGGAAGAACAAGATTAGATAGGAGCTTTCTGAAATAATAAATAGCAATACTTTGAGGTTTTTTAAAGGTAATCATGGACTTCTTAAGAAGTCATAAAACAAAAGGTTTCAGGACACTGAAACATAACCTGGTATCACTGAAAGATTGAATGAAATTATATAGAACGTGTTCAGTAAACTTAGTAAACCTGTAAGCCTCCAGTAACACATCAAGAGCAGTAAAACTCTTGTGGACCAAAGCCACCTAGTCTTCCTTGGCCAGTTTTATATAATTTTGGCAAGATGTTCAACCAGAAGTCATCACAGCCCAAGTCACTTCACCTGAGTTGTTTGCCATGTATTTACAAGCCACAGGATGAGTAGGTTCTTGGCTATGGGTAGAATCACTGTGTGTGTAAGTGAGCTGGCATTGAACTTGACAGTATTTGCAGCTTTTATAAGTCTTTAACATCATTGGCCACTGGAATATTTATCAGGCTGTCATCTTTCCCTCAGAAACAGGCAGTTTTTAAGGAGCATAACTGGATTTCTGTGGATGTTTTGTGAGAGGACTTGCAGAAATTTTTTGTGGATTGTTTGCTGCTGCAAACAGCACTCCTAAATCAGGTGCTGTAAGATCAGCTTGTAGGAAAATAACCAAAATTGGGGAAAATGAGGAAATATGGCTTTGCAAAGTTCAGCTCAAAGGCTGCGATATTAGAGCAGCTTTGGCAGTTGCTGCTCTCGAGGTAGACACAGTTGCTGCTCCCAAGGAAACAGACAAGGTCTGTAAGAATGCGGTGCAATATCTTTGAAATGGGGAATAGAGTGGTATGGAGGTACCACGGCTCATCCCTGTTATCAGGAGTAAAGAAAACCGCAGTTGCCATCAAGAAAGGTAGATCGCAACTGTTGTCTCAGCAATGATGGTGAAATCGTGTCCTGTAGCTGAACTTTCTTTGCTCATTACAATGTCCTTGATAGTAAGGGACCAAGGAAAAGGTTAAGAGCTTTCTTCAAACTATGTATTGTCTTAACTCAGAATAGAGAACAGATATATTCTGTCCTTGATAGTTAAACTGTGTATTGTCTTAACTCAGAATAGGGAACAGATATGTTCTGTCTTTGCTAGTTAA
>WYDI02022418.1:6708-34021 GCA_009867235.2 Psittacus erithacus
TGCCCATGGCAGGGGGGTTGGAACTAGATGATCTTAAGGTCCTTTCCAACCCTAACTATTCTATGATTCTATGATCCATGACGAGATAGATTTCACATTTTAGTGAAACTTAGTAGCAAGAGACTTTGTAATTTGAAAGAAGGTACGCATCCATAATATACCAAGGATGTACTAACTTGTGTCAAGCTGGAGATGTCAAATTAAGAAAGCAAGCCAGTGAAGTTTCAGGGGGAAAAAAATAAGCTAGAGGGGCACATACCTTAAGACAGCTGAGATTTGACGCAGGCAGTATGTGTCATTCATCATTAGTGCTAACGAAGGGTGGTGGGAGCATGTAAAAAGCCCCAGTCAAGCACTGGTTTAGAATTTATGGTCAGACACACTACACAGCTACATAACACAGACAATTCAAGGAAAAAATCCTGCCACAGCAAAATGTAGCATTTTTTATTTTCACTGTAATTGTTATTACCATCTCAGGCTTTACAAATTAAAGTTTTGGCTTTTAACACAGTCAGGCAATTACAGGAAGAAACAGGCTTTTTCGTAAATTTCACTGGGTTCTACTTTCATCTGTAGGCACTTTCAAAAATCTTAAAGAGCTAAATCACATGTAGCTCCTTCATTGATGGATTTTTCATTTTCCAAACAACCTGTCACTTCTTGCACATGTCAATAAAAGGCCTGCTCTTTTCCTGTAAGACAAATAAACCATCAAATTACTTCCATTCTAACAGGTCATTTAAATGAAGTTTTTATGGGTCTGCTTATAACCAATTTCTACTACACATACATTTAACAATTTGGTTTGGTTTTGGTTTTGTTCTTTTGTTATATTTGGGGGTTTTGATTTATGCAAACAGCTCTACTTTCATTAATCACACAGACTTCATCTGAAATCTTCCTGGAAGACGTCAACACAGAGACTTCAGTTCAAATGCTGAGCTATGTATAAGTAGACCTAATTCCCACGTCTCAAAGAAACCCAGTGTCCTTCAGGACAAATGCAACCCACAGCTTGCTAATGGCAACAACAGCATCTGCCTTGTACAAGTCCCTCTAGGAAGCTTTCTGCATCTTAAAATACGGCTTTCACTCAACGACGGGCATATACTTCATCAGCGCCTTCAAACAATCAGAATTAGGGGAAAGTCCTAAGGTAGGAAGAGCTACCTGAATAGTCAATTCAGTGGCAAACCGTTGACAACCACCTGCTCCTAAATACAAGCTCACTGGCATTGGGATTTCTAGCAAGGTTCTTATACTTTAACTGAGATCTTACAACACTCTTGGAAACAATGGTAATTTTTTCCTCTTCCTTGCCAATAAGGAAACTGCTTAGTAAAAAGCAAGCAGGTATATCCATGCAGGCATACAAAATGTACCTTAAGACAGTTCACATCCAAATAGCTTAAATGTTTAATTCATTTTACTGTACGGGTGGTGAGGCACTGGCACGGGTTGCCCAGGGAAGTTGAGAATGCTCCATCCCTGGCGGTGTTCAAGGCCAGGCTGGACAGAGCCTTGGGTGGCATGGTTCAGTGGGAGGTGTCCCTGCCCATGGCAGGGGGGTTGGAACTAGATGATCTTAAGGTCCTTTCCAACCCTAACTATTCTATGATTCTATGCTAATACGCTGCTGAACTCCCAAATTACTAAAAATTTAATGTCTACACAAAATTCAACACTGGAATACAACAGGGGCTGGTTTACCCTGTATTAACAACAAAACATTTATTCTAGTCAATTCAGAAATGCAGACTATCACTAACCAAGTTTCTTCTAAAGTATGACTGGCAAGCTGATACTACTACCCTTATATACTAACAAGACCAGTATACTTGCAATACCTTTTCCAACACTCTCCAGGATCACACTGCAAATTCTCCAGCTTTTGCTCTCTTTTAATAACAGGATTTCCTTTAGCTTCCTACTTAACCATCCATACTTTGTGCTTAAGACACCAGTAATGACAGCTAAGTGATACACTTTATGTAATTTTAATTCAACATCCTGCCTAATAAGGGTTTCTAATTTACCCATCCCCTTTTGCAGCTGTGAATAGAATCAGAAAACTCAGGTTTTTTATATGTATGATAAACTAGCATATGCAGAGGAAAGAGTTTAAGAGCAGGCCTCACAGTCAGTTACTCTTTATTTCTAACACCACAACTATATATAACTGAATCCTACAGACACAGACCCCCCGCCCCCAAAACAATCTCTTAAAACACATGCAACCCATCTTGGCTTGCACCAGTTTTTACTATCCTTCTTTCCCTCTATCCAAATTATTTGCAATTTTGCCATGTCATGAGCAATTTTAGAATTCATTCATCCACTGATTACATTTCTGCAGGGATTCTCCTTTACTTACAAACATAGCCATGTGAAAATGTATATATTATTGAAATTTGCTCCCCTTGGAAACTCAAGTGACAGGAAGAGGGGAAAAGAAGTTGGGAAATTCAAGAGTTGTAAATTCCCTATCTGCAGGCAGGCTTTCAAACAAGTAAAGCTTTCATCTTGAGCACATGTAAAAAGTAAGATCAAGGAAGGCCAATTTCTGTCTTATATTAGTTTAACTTTTTTTTTTCCCAAGGATCAGAAATTTAAAACTGTCTCAAATTGTGGCCAACACAGTAGTCATCTGGACATACTTCTCCAGGATAAGAATCCTACTTCTAGAAGAACTACACCCTTATGGCCTCAAAGGCAGCCTAGTATTTAGCCTGATTTGATATATAATGTTTATACCCAAGAGTTTTTTCCCATACCTGATGTATGGAATGCAAGGCATTTATTTTTTTTCTCTTAGCATACAAAGTCTTTGAGGATTGCTTCATCTTGCAGGTTAAGGTGGCACTCCTGGATATCTTTCACATTCATCATTCATTTCTACTCAGTTCTCCCCAGCACAGATCAGGAATGTTAACACAAACTGCATTAAGCTCATCAGTGGACACTGATGCATAGGCAATTTAAACACTGAGACCAGACTTTCACAAAGCCAGAAATTTATCAAGACTGCTCTCTTTTATTTTCAGAAGACAGATACAGAATTCACACAGACTACTAAAGCTATGTACTGTGATTTCATGGTAGAAAGCTTTTATATGATTATATACTGATTTTAAATTTGGAATTTCTGGAAAACAAATCAAAAAAAACCTTTTCCTTTGTATGGCACTTGCCATGGTAAGATGCCAAATACTGATTGGGGAGATCATGTACAAAAGTAAGAGAGCCAAACTGCACATTCTGTCTTTTGACAGTTTTATCAATTTGACAGGCAAGTCAGAAGAAAAATGTTTCCTATCAAATGGGTTGTCAAAACCTCCATGACTGCTTTATAACTTCAGTTAATAAAAAAATGCACTTACTGGCTTTTCAAGTACAATTGGATGATCAGGAAGAAACTCTGGCTTCTTCTGAGAAAGAGAAACACTTGAAAGTTTCAGAAGGAAATCCCTGCTGTATTTGATCCTTCCTGTCAATATACAAAATTACAATGTTGGACGTTGTTCAAGGCATTAAGGTTCAGAATTCAGAAAACTGATTTATTTCTTCTACAAAGGTGGAAATGCTGCACATAGAATACAAAAATCAGTAGTAAAACCAACAGTAATTTAAGTCTGACCTCCTCTTAGGATAATTTGTAGGAAATCACAGAGAATTTCACTTATTTGAAGACTTAGGGCTTTCTTTTGTTTTTCCCTTGTTTAAAAACATATGATGAAGATGACTTCTATGAGGCCTTCAATAGAGTCCCTCACAACACGCTTCTCTCTAAAGTGAGAAATATTGATTTGATGGATTGTTTGGTGGATGAGGAATTGGTGAGATGGTCACATCCAGAGGGTAGTGGTCAATGGATCAGTGTCCAGATGAATATCAGTGATGAGTGGTGTCCCTCAGGGGCCTGTACCAGGACCAGTACTGTTGACACAGACAGTAGGATAGAATGCATCCTCAGCAGGATTGCAGAGAACACTAAACTCAAGTGGTGCAGCTGACATGCCTGAGGGATGAGATGCCACCCACAGGGACCTGGACAAGCTTGAGAATTAGGTCCATGTGAACCTTGTAAGGTTTAACATGGCCAAGTGCAAGGTCCTGCATATGGGTAGGGGCAACTGCTGGTATCAATACAGTCTGGGGGATGAAGGGACTGAGAACAACCCTGCCAAGGACTTGGAGTTACTGGTGGATGAAAAACTGGACATGAGACAATGTGCACTCATAGCCCAGAAAGCTAAATATATTCTGGGCTGCATTAAAAAAAGAAGCACGACCAGCAGGTCAAAGGAGGTGATTCTGCCACTCTTCATGAGACCCCACCTGGAGGTATTGTGTCCAGCTCTGCAGCCCTCAGCACTGGAGCAGGAACATTCAAGGCCAGGTTGGACAGAGCCCTGAGCAACCTGATCTAGTTGAAGATGTCCCTACTCACTGCAATGAGGTTGGACTAGATGACGCGTAAATGTCCCTTCCAACTCAAAAGTATTGTACAATTCTGAAAGCAAGCAAGGAAGTGACTGAGATAGCAGTAACAAGCACTTAAAAACTGTAGAGACAGATAACTGAACAGGTATGAAATGGAAATACTTATCTAGAACTTAAGGTACAACTGGAGATAAAAATGGAGTTCCAGTGGAAATCTTACAGTGCAATGGAAGTATTTGTAGACAGTAGCTGAACAATAGGACCTTTGAAGTTGTGCTACAACTTTCCTTAAGGAAAGAATAATAACAGTCTACAAACAAACAAAAGGCCTTTGAAAACAAGTGTTTTAAAAAGTTTAACATCATGGACAAATGGGGAGTAGTCTCAGCAAGGCATCACAGAGCAGTTAACCACTAAAAAAGACCCAATGTGATGACTTATACATGAGACTGGGATCTGATGAGAAGGCATTTAAGATCTTGTAAAACACACCAGTCTCAACACACCACAAGCAGAATCAGTAAAAGATCAGAAACAGACAGAACTTGACAAGCCTGACACCAAATTGGGCTCAAAGAACAGTATTCTATTTACTAAGATCAAGAATAGAAGAAATAAACCTGAGCCTGAAAGGGGTTACATGGAAGACTTACTTTCAAATTAATCACATGACAGTGTAAAATTACTGCTCAAGAACCTGGGTGATGGCAACCTCAGACTAAGGAAAAATAGGAAAGACTCAAAAAAACTTAACAGAATTATCTCAGTTCTTGAGTACCAAGAGCAACTGAACAAACCAAGTCTCCAGAGATTACTTAAGGATTGGAGACTGCAGAGGGAGACGATATGCCTGATTACAGGAAGCTACGAACTGAAGAAACTCTCTCAATGAACTGATGACCTAATGTGGATCACTGTCACAGCTCCTGTGACGTTTAAAAATGAAGAATTAGGCACTGTCCTGGGTTCAGCAGTAGCAGCCATTTTTCTCCTTCTTAGTAGCTGGTGCAGTGCTGTGGTTTTGACTTTTGGCCTGGGAACAGCACTGACACCACCCATGTTTTTAGCTGCTGCTAAGTAATGTTTACTCTGACCAAGGACTTTCTGAGTCTCATACTCTGTCAGGGAGGAGGGGAAGCCGGGAGGAAGCAGAGACAGGACACCTGACCCAAACTAACCAAACAGGTATTCCATAGCACAGCACATCATGCTCACTATATAAACTGAGGGCAGTTACCCAGAAGGGTTAGGTCACTCCTCAGGTTGGGCTGGGTATTGGCTGGCAGGTGGTGAGTGTTTGTATTCTCTTCCCTTGTTATTTCCCTTATCATTATTGTTGTTATTGGTGGTAGCAGCAGTGGTTTGTGTTACACCTTAGTTACTGGACTGTTCTTATCTCAACCCATGGGAGTTGCATTCTTTTGATTCTCCACCCCATCCCTCCAGGAGCTGGGGGGAGAGAAGGGGGAGAGCGAGAGAGAGACTGCGTGATTCTGAGTTACTGGCTGACTGGACTTAAACCACGACAGGCACGAAGCAGTGTAGAGGAGGACTATGAAGAGACATCTGGGATCTGAGATTATTCCTTAATGAAAAAGGAGTAAAAGTTTGGCTTGTTTAAACTACCAAACCATGACAAGAACACTGTTATGCTTTATGAGTACTGAGTGATAGGCAGTGCAAAAAGAAAAGCATTAAGAGCCAAAACTTAAGGACAGTGTTGACAGAAGAACAAACTGTCTAGAACTATTAAGTGATTTCTAACTATCAGAAAATTAGTATTTCAGAAGCACTGTAGTAAGAATAGGAGAAGGAAGCCAAACTACTAAATTCTTTAATTGGTTCCACGCAATAGTCTGCATGCCATGATTCAGCCCTGCAACAGGCTATGGGATGCAACTCAAATCTGTATTCCTCTACACAGAAGCACTTTACACAAAAACAGGATTTTGTGTGAAGATTTTCTTTTTATGCTTGGGGTTTTTTTATTTGTTTTTGTGGTCCCCACAAAGAAACCCCAAAACAACAAAACAAAATGAAGGAAAAAAGACAGGTACACCCTTATAAGTGAGCAAATCTACTAGTGGAGGTTTCTCACCACAGCTGTGGCCAATTTGTACACTTTCTCTAGAGTGTTATATGAAAACCAGAAATGTTTCATGTAGCTCTCAAACTGTGATACAGAAGAAAGCCAAACTCTCTAAGCACCAGTTAATCAGAAAAAATAATATTCATCCTATCCCACATTGCTTTGAAGTTCAGTTGTCTTCTATCCAGAAAATATAATTCTGACACAGATCTCTATGCAGTATTTTACCTTTTTTTGCTTCTGATTCATGCTGGTTTGGTTGACAGGGCATCATAGTTTGAGTTAAAATCTTCACTTCAGTCATTTCAGATAACTAAAATAGGGAGGAAAGGATTAAACATTTTTTGATATATTTCACAGTATTAACTTACGAAATTTGTTTACATTAAGCACATTAAAACACAGATGTATGTTTCTGGGTTTCTTAGTTAAAAATAATAATTGTAGCACAGTTTAATGTGAGCCTGTAGAACGTTTGTTACTCTTGATTACATACAATAAAGGAATAGTTCAACTACCTACAAAACAGTATAGGTAACCACATTTGAGACAGTAATCTTTTAGACAGAATTTCACAGTGCTATCGTTAGTTTTTATAAATAACACAAGTATATCCTCCTTTTCTCTGAACTCACCCAGAACACAGCCAGAAGCTGCTACGCTTGGGAATAATAAAAGCAGGAAGGACTTTCCTTAAGACCAAGAGAGAGATTAGGATTCTCTCACTGAGAAAAAGGTTTCACAAGCTTGAAAACCTAACAGCTACAGTATGACACTGAGTTCCTTCCATCTGCCAAAACCTTGCAGTGTTTTGGAAAGTAGGAAAGCTGTTTACTCTCAACAGTTTGACTCAGCTCTCAAATGTCTCCACAGGTTTGGCTAAGGAATTGTAATCTCATTCTGAGACAGATTTAGAATCACAGAATCATAGAATAGTTAAGGTTGGAAAGGACCTTAAGATTATCTAGTTCCAACCCCATGCCATGGGCAGGGACACCTCACACTAAACCATGCCAGCAAAGACTACATCCAACCTGGCCTTGAACACTGCTAGGGATGGAGCATTCACAACTCCCTTGGGCAACCCATTCCAATTCCTCATTTGGGAGGCACAGGGGGAAATGGTGGGGGAGAGCAGAAAGAACTGAAAATTTTGGGAAGCAGTTGCAAAAGCAGAAGAGGTCCTACTATCTGGACAGAGACAGCAGTTAACACCGTAACTGTATCCCCAGCTTTCATGGTGTGCTAAGAATAGAAATTGTGAAATGGCAAAATATTTCTAGTATATTATCTGCTCTGCTTACACTTCCATTTTTTTGTGGTTGAAATTCAGTTATCTTTTCCTGACTTGTCTGAAACTGGGGAAAAAAAAAAATCTGAAAAAATCCAGGGATTTTGGAGAAGGAAGTTAACAGAGAACCATACTGCTAATTCTAACTGCTTTGTGATGTTCAACAAGTCTTAGCTATTTAAAGGCTCTTTCCAAGTACAAACAAGGATTTAACATATTCTCAAATCCACAAGAAAAAGACATACATGATAAAGCAGAATTTACAGCAATGTGCCAGACAGTGTCAACACAATATTTTTACATTTCTTCCAGCACCATCTCCCATCACATCATCCTGCCAACTGCTTTATAATATCAAGAGTTCCATTATGCTCAGTTTTCAGTCCAAAACTTAACATTTGAGCATCACCACTCATAACAATACTCTTACACACATTCCTATCTGAAATCTATCTACAAAGAATGGAATCCATTCATAAAGAATAACCCAAAAGCAGGGCACGTATTTCTGAAGCTCAACATCATTTTTAAATGGTAGATAAAAAGTAGTAACATAAAGCTGATACTGACTGATGGGAGACTTTTCAAGCATCTCCCTCTACCTCAAATAGATCTGAGGTAGTGGACTTAACACTCTCCAGATCTGAAAATTACTTGCACACCATGAAGTAATAAAATTTATTCTTTGCTTTAAATTATCCAGTTAGGGCATAGTGAGCATTCAGGCTTCACTTTCACTCTGAACACCAGTTTGGCGGAAATTCCCTAGAATCAAAGTTGACATCTTACATACAAACACTGTCACCATGCTCATTATTAACAGTAGTTCTTCTCCACTTCCTCTAAGGCTTAAAAGTTTCAGACTCAGTAGTTTTAATTCTATAATTCACTGTTGTCCATACTGAGTTGAATCTAACACTACACAGCACTCCTGATGTTCCATAATGATGATCCTTTTCTTCCTGGCAGAATTCTAAGCAGCTTTAAGTGTTACTAAATATACCAGAGTAAAGCAGTTTGGAGAATTCAGTTGCCAGATTCTTCAGTTCTTTCACTGCTTTAAGAACCTGGTTTGTCAGAGTTGGCATTTCTTTTGTTTCTAAAGCCCCCTTTATTTTTAAAATATCTGTAAGTTCATGGCAAATATAATCTGCTTTACTTTTTAAAATCTTCACCATTCACCATACTTTCCAGAAAGTAACCTGTATTTCCTGTATCCTAACCTGTATTAACTTCAATTTATTTCCTCTTTAATAGATAGTCATTACATAAGACTATGACTGGTATAAAAAGTTGTAACAAGCTGGTTTTCCTTTAGCCCTACTAAGAGTTATAGCAAAACTTGTTTTTCACTTTACAGTGTGTTTAGTGTTGTGCTTATCTTTTGTAAAAGGTACTGTACTGGAGGAGGAGGAAGGAAAGGGGATGAGGATAATTAAACTTTTATGCTTGTAAGATACAGAGCACTATTACTGTCTTGCCAAAAAGGCAGTAAGATTTAAAGTATGTGAAATACAATTTTGAAGAACAAGTTCTTGACGTGAAATAATATATTTTTATACATATATTATTCTAGGAATGGGGACATTTCACCATATCAGGAGCCAGAGTAAATGGGTAACAACGTACAGCTTTTTCAGATCATCACTGATGCTTTTTGAAACATAATATTCAGCAAGATTAGAAAAAAAATAAAAATTCTAATGTTATTCTTTACACATAATAAACAAAGACTGATTATGAGTACTTCAAGTTTTAAACAGCTGTCTTAAATTCAATGAAGACTAAAGAAAAGCCGCAGAGATTTTAGTAAGACTCTACCTGAATAAGCAATTCATAGAATGCATTTTTCAGATACTAGTGTATGCAAATATCAGGGAAGGGCATTCATGAAACTCATACTTCTTTTTAACGCTTCTGACACTGCTAGTTTATAACATCAAGGACACTCCCAGCTCAAAATAGTTTACTTTCCATTTGATAACATAAAGGACCAGCTGACCTCCAATTCATAACCATCTAGAACACACTCCATCAACTTTGTAATCTACTATTTACCCAGGACTCACCCAATCGACCTTACTCTGCAAACATACTTCAGTGTTGCCAGGTAATTCAGTCTGAAAGTTTAATGCAATGGCTGATTCTGGAGAAGACACAGAAAACATTCAGAAAAAAAAAAAAAAAACAAAACAAAATAAAACATTTAAATATATTCCACATTTTTATTTTGTGATAATTGCCACAAGAACATTGCTGAAATCCAACTGCAAAGAGATTATATGGGCATGTATTCAAAACCTGAAATTTTAAATCACCATAGGACCATTTTTCCTTTTCTTCCATGAAATTTAAAGAAAGTAAAAATTGATCATGTTCACATCAGCACTTCTGTCACTTTCTCTGGCCACCAATGTATTTCTAATTTAACAATAATAGTAGCTGTAATACTTCAATATCTAGATAGCATACACAGGTTTAAAAACAAACCCACACCTATCATAAATACTGTATGATTTTTTTCTAAGGCTTTTTTTGTTTTAAACTTTTATGAAGGCTAGACAAGAACTGTACAGTGCAGTATACCGTGCTTGCAATAAAACCTAAACAATAATCTATGTTACATTATGTGTGGTTTATGTTTTCAAAGCAGGAGTCAACTAACCCAAGAAAAACAGATTTAATAGAGAAGCCTGATCCAGCTTTCTGAAGCTAGGATTTCAGATGCCAAGCTAGAACACCAAAAAGGAGTTCTGCATAAACCTAATCTAGTTTAAATTCAGACATTATCAGAGAGATGATGCAGTAAACTCAACAAACAGCAAGATATTTACGCATGACCGCAGTTTGAACAAAGTCATTAAAAAACAAAATCCAAGTCACCTTACATGTCCCTGTTATCTCCTTAAAAGCAACTGCAGCTTTGGCAAAGTGAACTGTATCATATCCGCGCTACTTACCTTGTTTAGAAGACAGATGGTGCACAGGTCGTGCTGGTTCAAAGGATTTACCAATAAACTTTTTAGTTTCCTTTAATATTTTGTAGCACGACACTTTTAAAAAAATAACAGAAGTCAATACAGAGCATTCAGCTGCACATGGGGATGCTAAGAAAGAAGAGCGATTTAGCTACTACTCATTAATTGCATTTGACAAGAGGATATACTATATTTTAGTATCTGGACCGGAAAAACAAGTAAGGCCTAACACAGAAATTTTATTACATGATAGAATATACTGGATAGAATTTGCATAAGGTCAGTATGAGATATATCTCTCAATTTTCCTTCCAAGTGAGCTACCCTGACTTCTTTTTTAAAAGATTTTTTTTTTCTATATGCTTGCTCTACACTTGGAGAAAGATGGGGACACATGATGGAAATGAAGGTGTTTTCTAACAATTTAATTAACTGGGTTAATACCAATGTACCCTTTACAGTCTGCTGGCTGTAGGAGTTCCATATTTATCTACATAAAACTTGCATAATTGGCTTTTAATATCTACTTTAGTTAAATTAATAGTTTTGCAACTTCCCACTCAGTTTAGCTGCTTACAGAAGCACCAAAAACTGCTAAGGTGGTGCTGGGCTGACAGATCTCCCTCTATATGTAAAACATTGGTCATAAAGTCTTAACTTGTAATATCTATACCTTAATTTTTCTCCTACCCCCTCCAATCTCCTCTGTCAACTGGGAAATTTCATAATTTGAAGGAACTTCAACTTCTCTTAGAGAAAAAGAATAGCAGAAACAACTAACACAATGAATGGAACTGAAATTGTGTTTTCTCAAAGAGACTTTACAACACAAGGGAATAAAAACTACAGAGATTATTACCCAGTTCCAGTATGGAACAGGAGAGAAATTAGGCTATTTAAAATATGATCCAGTATCACTCCCTACATTAACTGGTCTTTGCGGGGAGGGAGGGAGAAATCACCTGAAGATTTACTAAATTATAATCTTTTAAAGTTGAACACTTAACTTTTAATATATCCAAGTAACACCTTTCCAACACAGTCAGTTTGAACCTATTCAGGCCTAGAAACCAACTGTTAAATCTTTACTGTCTGAATTACAATAGCTGATCAAGTCAGCAAAAAGTTCTGGTTTGATTCCCCGGGTGCGCTACCTTCTCACCTTAAAAACAAAAGACTGAAAGCTGTTGTCAAAAGCAACAATCAAAATTCCTGCAAGTGAATGAACTGAAACTACTGACATGAAAGATTTCATTTTACCCAGGTTAGGAATGCTTGTTTAAATCATATTTATTCAAGATACTAAATTTCCACACGAAGGACTGCAGTAATATTTGTATTGGAAGATTAAAAAATCAAGTTTTCCTCCATGCCCTAACTGCAAATGATATGCACCCTTTTAAAAAACAGGAGAAACTGTTTAAGAGGCTGGCTGGCTAGCTTCTAGAACATAGCACACCTCCCTTTTTAAAGTGTTCTCCTTACTATAAAATCAAGATCACTTATGGTGACAGCAAAACGGTGCATTCTGCCCCTTTGCCCCAACCCCAAATCTCTACAAGGAGGATTTCTAAGAAACCCCAACTCCCAAAACAAGGAAAATAGAACACAGTATAAGAGGGTAGTTTGGACAGGGGTGAAATAAAAACCAGCTCTATTTCCTTCTTTAAGCACAAGGAAGAGGCTAGAAAAGATCTCATGTTACCTAGTCCAACCTTCTTGTATTAATAGTGTTCTATCTAGTATCAAGAAAAGTGGAGAAGAATTAGTTTTAATAGCTGAGAAATAAATTGCTTCCATGAAAGGCTACTACTTCAGAGGTACCTCCTGCACCTCGAGACCTCCCCCTTACAAAGGTCATATTGCTTCTCAGGAGCTGCTCCAGCTGTTGACCGGCCCACTTAAGAGGAAGCTGCCTGCATTAGCAAATGGGCCTAGCAAGGTTTCTGCATGACCTTTTAGTTTTGAGCATCTGAACAAATTGGACATTCACAGTAGCCAGCTGATGAGGGCCATCAGAAATATTCTTTGGAACACTCTTTTCTGAACACATGAATGAGAATTAACACAATTCTTGTGAAAACCCCCTCGGTGCCCAGCAGGCCGCAGAGTTAACCAAAACCTGACATCTTCCCTCGCCAAAAGAGCACAGCGCTGTTCCACCCAGAGCCCTCACCACAACCCACAAGCAACCATCACCGTTCCCCACCAGCCGGACAGAAGCTGCCACCCTCCCGTGCAGCGGTACCCACGGGCAAGCGGCGGCGTTCCTCGGCCAGTCACCTCGCCGCTTATCAGCCCCTCACGCCCTCGAGGGCTGCCCCAGCCCACCTCATGCCGACCCCTAGCCCACCTCAGGCCTCCTCCCCAGCCGCAAGCAGCACCACTTCCCCAGTGCCCCGGAGGCGCGGACCAAGCTTGGCGCCAGCCGCCACAGCCGCGGCCCAGAAGGGGTGAGGCGCCGGAGGCCGTTTAACGGTCGCGCCGCCAAGCGGGTGGATGTGGGGGGCGGGTGTAGCCCAGGGGGGGCCTTGGGCGCTCCTTGGTGTAGCTCCGTGGCTTCTTGCCGCTACCTGCTGTGCTACGGAGGGAGTGCAGACTCGAAGGGCGCCTTTCGGGGAGAGAAGGGTTTCGTCCGCCTTGCCAAGGTGCAGGAAAGGCGCTGCCGCTAGCTCCCTCTTGTGTCAGGACAGAGAGGGACTGGAAATAGTGTTCGTAGAACTACTCTGTCCCACTACGCGTAGTCATGGAATCATAGAATGTTTGGGTTGGAAGCAACCTCTCTGCCGTGTCCTCTGCAGGGACACCTTCCACTACACCAGGTTGGTCAAAGCCCCGGCCAACATGGCCTCGAACACTGCCAGGGAGTGAAAATTTCGAGAAAATAAGTGACTTTGGAACACAACTGCAAGGCCGCCACAATTAAATTCATCCAGAAAGAAAAGTAAAATCCACAGGCCTGGGAAAGCAGTCAGACGGAGTTGTGAACCAGAAAACAGCCCTTGCAGCCTGCCCGTATCACACCCACCATACATGTGTATGAGGGACCACAGAACAGCCACTGGCTTTTCATTTACATGAGTGATGGTATCCTGCATGTTTTGGAAATGAAAATGTATTTTTTCTTACAACATGTAATCACAATGACAGTGGAAATGCCCTGGTAACTCACAAGGGGGAGGACTAAAATTCCCTGATGTTAATTTGTGAGATTCCAGATGGTCACCTTATTTACATTAAGTACACATTAATGAAAAGTCCTTAAATCTTTTGGTTTGGTTTTTTGTTTGGTTCTGTTTTTTAGTATTTCATAGCACCCGCTAACTGTGACTCCAGAGGTTCAAAGTAGCTAGTTAACTTCAAGTATGTAACTTAATTATATAAATAGCAAGTACTTAAATAACAGATATTTAATTATTAATATCTAATGGTAAAATTTACAGTCCTGGTTTGTTGTATATAAAGACTTTCTTTGTTCTAACACCAAGCATCTTGGTTTGTCTTTGCTGCAAGCTCTGATTTTTATTTTTCCTAAGTGTGCAGAGTTAAATACCATCCCTGAAATAAAGGCTATTATACCTAGAGTCATGCTCCTGTAGTCTTCTCTCATAACACATCATCTTCCAGTTAATTTCCTGAGTTGTTCATGCATGGTGCACCATCACATTCTTTTTGCAAACACTGATGCAGTATATCTGCATGCTCACAAACCCACTTGCTGCCATTTAAATCTGGTTTGAAGTAATTTCTCCCAAGTTAATTAATTTAGACTCAGAAATATATATCATGTTTCTTCTGACCCATCATTTATTGTCACAGGACTATCATGTAAAAGTTACTCCCCTATTCATGGCTAGCTATTCATGTTATTTATGTTAACCATTCCTCTGCATCAGAATAATTACCAATTAATAATATGTAAGTGCACATAAATGTCTGTTGCTACTGCAGAACAGTTACTGGTGGGAAAGTCAGTGGAGCAGCTAAGACAAAGATATGGGTTTTTTGAAAGAAGAGTGTTAGGTGCTACAGGCCAGGTTTGCACAATATCAACACAACCTTTTTGTGGTTGATGTATCAAAATGGTATCACGTGGGGTGATGTATCCTTCCAGTATTTTTGCAGATTTAAATATGCTAATGATGAAATAAATAGTAAAAAAATCTCACTTACGTATTTCACAGGGCCTGTAGACTAGGCTGTTGGTTTTAATATATAAGGGAAGGAGAAGGAGCAGGAGCAGAAAGACGGCAAAAGGAAAGACATGCAGTGTGCCAGATATTTTGAAAGCTTGTTGCTCCTGGACCTGCTGGGAAGCTGGAAATATTAGGGCTGGTAATGGCTGTTTTTTGAAGCACTGACCATCCCAGCAGGAGTAGTTAACACCTCACATGCTCCTGCCACCCATGAGTTGGCAGTACCAGCAGCAGCAGAAAGGCCAGCTTTCCAGCAGTCTGGCATAGGCAGAGGGAGCACTGGACCACAGCCATTTTGCGGATCCTAGCAACCTGCTATCTCAAGAAACTTGGCCTGTGCCTAGAAAGACTCCTGCTTCTGATTGTGGGAAGTGAAAACATACACTAACGTATCTTCTGCTTTATCAGTTGTCTCTCAGTTTGCCTGGTGCTTGTAATTAACCTACTGGAAATTTCTACTTCATTTGGTATTGTTTATGTTCTTATATTACATGATGATAATCTAGTGTTATCTCAAGTACCTAATATATACAATACTTAATGCAAAGAGCTAATGACAAGCCTAGCCAAGAAAGACTTATTATATATAGCAAAATATAATTATTAAAGGTTTTATTGCTGTGTGAACAAAATGCATATACGTAGGGAAAAAACACCACAAAAACCAACAGCTTGATGAACTTACCAGAGAGATTATTTCCTTTGTTTAAATATATTGCTTCTGCTCCTAAAGGCTATAGATTGCAGAAAGCCACACAATCACATTTCTTATTCTAGACAGGGTTCAGGAAAGCACAGAACATTAAAAAAAACAGTATCAATATTGCACATATAAAAATGAGCAGTTGCACATCTAAATGAACGTGTAATTGTAATTGCACGATTTTAGTTTTGTAGTGGATGGCACTTAATAGGAAAGTAATGGCTTTGTGCTGAAACGAAAGGACTCCTGGGTCAGCCTGAGGGCAGACTTGTGTTGCAAGTTTAAAAAGCCATTTTTCCAGTGTGATTTGTTATTCAGTTGTGCAGCCAAATGTAATCAGTCTATTTACATGTGTAATTGTAATTTATTTAGCAGTACTTTTTGGGAGACTTTTTTTCCTAAAGGCACTTTCGAAGTAGTTTCATGACAAAGCAAAACTTTCTTTCCAATGTTACATGCTTTATTAGTCAGTAAACAGAACAAACACCAAGAGACAAGAATGTATAAATGTATATGTATACACAGAATTTTCATTGTACATTTGTGAAGTGGCTCCTACAGCTAAACTAGTGATTTGTCCTGTGGCAGCAGCCCAGGGAAAGAATGCAAAAGCTTTTTTACCCCCTTCCTGTTCCTGAAGTTGAGCTATGCACTGTATTGATGCTGTTCCTTCAATATACTTAAGAATTCAGATTCATCCTATTATTCTTGTTCTTTTTGACTAGGGAACTGTGGAATTAAAGTGGGAAACTATTGCTGTATTTACTGATTACCACATGTAAACATAAAGAGGTTTGAATGTTTCTGATCAGCATATGTGTATTATATATGTGTATTAATATATGCAAACATATTTTCTTCACATAAAAACTTTCATTTCTATAAACTGTCATGCTTCTCTTGGATTAAGATTTTTGTCTTTAAAGTTAATTTTCTAGGATCATTAATTTTAACATATTCTCAAAATTTTTCTTCAATATTTCTGATACCTGTGAATGAGGAGAAAAATCTTGATTATGTAGATCACAGGCACCATACAAGTACCAAAAAAATTCCCAAATGGTAAATGAAACAACTTTTATAACTAAATATATAAAAGACATCTCAAAATTAAGCATTCATTATCTGGGAGGAGGACTGCCTTGCTCATGTCTCACCACTGAGACAGCAGTACTGAATTGCAGATTAATTACCACACCTAAATTGAACAGAGCATTCAGGCTGTGTGACCAGTGACTGCAGACACCAAGCATCAAAATTTCAATTGACCTTATTCTGTAGGCTCAGAAAAGCCACCTGCACATCCTGCTTCTTGAAGGGGATGCCAGAAGCTACTGGCAGGGGGGTTAAAAGGCAGAAATGCTGATGGAACCTGTAGGCTCTGTCACAGAGGTTTTACCTAGGCAGCTGGGTCTGCTCTTACTGCCTGCACCAACACAGGGGCTGCATGCTTCTCAGAGTTGCCCTTTTGGTTTTGATACACAAAACTGTGCCTCTGTTGAGTTAACTGGCATGTGGAGGGCATGTCTCATGCAAAGACTCATTTTGCCATGATTGCATCGGATAGTGGAAGAAGATGCCATGGGACAGTTGATCCGTAGAGAAGGAAAATTTCTGGACTGCAGCAAACAGCTTGAGGAACTAACTCTATATATGAAGGTGGGTATCAGAAAGTATCAAAATAGCTGCTACTTGCTTATTTCTTCGCATTATCAAAAGCATAAGAGAAAGAAGGTAAGAAAGATTTGTGGTCTTGCACAAATCAATCAATAAAAATTCATCCACATCTAATATTACTCAGAACAAGAAAGTTTTATAATCTATGTATACATACACTTATTAGTAGACAGATTTTTTTTTTTTAACTATATATATTTCTTTTGTATGTTTTTATATATGCACACGAACAGACTCTTGCATTTAATAGTTGATAATATCCTGGAAGAGCTCAATTTGCTGTGGGAGACTGAAATTCTGAAGTTGTGGCTTAATGAATTTAATGCAAGTTTTGCACTTTTTTCCTGGGTTTGGCCCAGAATTTCACCAAATATTTGTATAGATTCCTTTCTCTGAATTCTTACCTGTGATATAACTATCATAGCTGAATTACAAGACCTAAAAATCTTTATATATGCTGGAGTTATTCTCTGAATCTGAACATTCAAGAGATATCAGCTTATGCTCCAATAGAATGCAGAATTTTGCTTTCAGGTATTTCAGTCATGGGAACTGGGTTTAGTTGTTATGCTGACAGACATTGTTGTCATAGCCTTTAACACGAGGAGTATATGTAGCCTCTAATGACTAAGGCACTGCTACCTGTAGATTCAGACTAAAAAATCAGCATGACTCAGCAAATGGCACCAAAACCTGTACTGATAAACAAGGACACAGTACAATGGGAATAGAAGAGCCAGGACCAAGAATGTAACAGGAAAAAAAAAGACCAAAGTTTGGAATGTGACACAAGGAAACACATATTAGCTGTGCAAAAGAGTAGTGATTGTGAAAATTGCACACATTAAAACTATGCATTCATGCTTTTCTGGATGGAGATAATAATCTGTTTATATCATAGCTGTGGGGAAAGACGGTTATCAGAATTGTTGACAATTTTAGTTTACATGCTAAATAGGAAATATGATTTGAAGATAGTAATACTGTTATGTGTTCAGATGTGTGTATATACGTATAAGGGTAGGAATTATCTAAGTGAAAATTAATCTTTGTAAATAAGTTCATTGTTGTGCACCCCAGGAAAGCAGCATTGCTTTGTCACCCTGAAATAGATTGTTGTAAAATTGGAGTCAAAAACCTCTGAGCTCATTTAGCTTTTTCTAAATGGGACGTATGGCTGATTTATAAGGAATCAAAATCAAGTTTCTTACTTATATTGCTACTTAAATTTTAATTACTTACAAGGGAGAGAGATTAATATTTTACAGCTTTTAAGTTTGTATCTATCTTAAGTCAGTTCACTGTTTTTCCAGGTGGTAGTATATATCTAATTGCTTGCAAAGATGAATCGTCAAGACAGCAGTCCGTATAAACTCAGTGCATACTGATCTTTCTGCATTATGTCATACACTGCCTCCATTTCTGTGTTCTATATGTGTGTGTCTCAGGGTTTTAAAAGCTTTGTCCAGTAAATGGGCTTTCCAGCCCTTTCTATCTTCGCACTTCTATGTATACTAAAGGATAGACAATGCTTTATGTAATATCTAGCAGATGTTATAATCATGGAAAAGGACAGGGGGAACTATTGTACCTCTTCGCAGTTCACACATCCCATTCTGGAAGCAGGCAGGGGACGAGCCTTAGTCTTGTCCTGAAAGAGTCTGGAGCATACACCTACCTACAGCAGAGAAAATCTCGAATGCAGAAAAAGGTTTAGCACTGGAAGTTCTATTTGTTGACTTAGTGGATGCCCTTTCTCTGCCAGAAACAGCAGTTTGATAGAGTTAATTGAATTAATTCCTGTCTGGGTAGGGACTCCTTGCAATAGAAACTAATTGCCAGAAGCAGGAAGGCTCTGGCAAGTGAATTCTTGCACTGGGGTGCACTAAGGGAAAATGAATGCATTAAGGGGATTGGCTTGGCATTGCCTACAGGAGATTACCCTGCTAAGAGATGCCAGAAACTGTACAGTTTATGCTCCAGAGCACTCTTCATTTACTTACTCTCAGTTATCTAAGCTTGCCACTTCATTGTAGCAATGGACCCATCACATTTTGGCTGTTTTCATAACTAGAGACAGTAGGTTGTTCTGTCCAAGAAGATGGTTTTTCTCACCTGCATGCTCTATAATTTATCCTGTAATTTACTGTGTGCTAATTAAGCAGTGACAAAGGTAGGGAAAAGCAAAGGTCACCATACAGCAAATGAGAATAAGGAGCTAGACAGAAACAAAAGAATTGCTGCTGTCATTAACCAAACAGAGCATTAATTAAAAAAAAGAAAAAACATAGTACCTAGAATCATAGAATCATGGAATAGTTGGGGTTGGAAAGGGCCTTAAAATCATCTTGTTCCAACCCCCTGACATGGGCAGGGACAAAAATCCTATTCTGGACCAGAAGCTCTACAACCACCCCTGGAATTAAAATTAATCTGATTTTTTTGAATACGAAAAGGTCTCTTTTTCAGTATATGAAGTGGAATAAAGAAATTCACTGCCAGCAGAATGAACAGAAGACATCTTTGACATTATTGAGAATAAGCACAGAGTGTGGCCCCTTTACTGGCAAAACCTAAAGGATTGTCAATTCATCTTGCTAAAAATAAAAAGGAAACATAAATCAGATCAAGTTCTCATTTCTCTGTAGGAAATAGTTTGTTAATCAGTCTGTTCTCTGAGCATGTGCTTACAGAGACTTTTGGTCCCATGAGGTAGTTACAGGTATTCCTTTGTTTTAATTTTTAAATCTTATTTTTTAGGGCTTTAAAAGTATTACAGTAATATCTCATGGCCTGGAACAAATTTATACCAGTACATCTTATCTCTCTATTTCATATTATTCTACCATGGCTTATATTGCAAGTTTTTTAAAAAGTATTTTGGAATAAATATTTTTATGGGGAGCTTTAATCTAGGTTTCATGTTTCTCATACAAGTGTAGTGAAAGAAACTTGGGGGGCAAAAAAGGTCTCTATTTATATACAGTGTAGCAAAAAAATGACATTATTCCTCAAAGGTTGTAACCATAAAAAAGATTTTTAGGCAAGTATTTCACTTTTCATGTTTTTAAATGCCACTGCAAATTAAAACCAAGGTTTATGAGAAACCTGAACTTTTCTGGAATAGTCTTTTCGGTAATATGTTAACTGCACTTTGAACAACAAACATAACCAATTTCCAGATTTATTTAGCTTTTAGTCCACAGTTTTTAATTAAGCACAGAAGCATTTAGGAAGTTTAGATTTTAGAAGGAGTCTTCACGTTCTTCACAGATGTCTGTTACTAGGAGATCAGTTCTAATGAGAAATCATCAGGTGAGCTGCTGTGACCCTCTCTCCACCCTCAACAACTAGGGGTAGACACACATATTTGGGAAGTTAAACACAGATGTTACTATCCCATACTGATCATTAAGCATGGGCTGCCCTGCCTCAGGAATTTGTTGTTCAGACTGATCTCATTGCTGCAGAGTGATTTCCAAGGATTCCAGTGGTATCAGCCTCTTAGCAGCAGTACCTTTTTTTTGCAGGATAAGTAGATCCTAATGTTTGATGTTTTCAATCCAAGCAAAGTTAGCAATATGGCCATCGTTAAAACTATTACAGATAGTTGTACTAAACAGAAGAAGTCATGTCACTCTAGTCAAAGAGTATCAAAGACATGGTTATATTCATTAGAGCACATATTCCTTATTGATTTAGAAAAGATTATAGGCTTAGAAGAATGACAGGGATTACGTAAACAATAATGAAATAGGAAACTTAGGGTTCAGTCAGCTCACATCAGTATCTGATTAAATCAGCTCACACCAGTGCTTTCCTTCAAGCCAAGATTAGGATCTGCTGTTAACTTGAAAATTCTGTTCAAGCCTTCTAGCTCATCCAGCCTGTGTGCTTATAAGTGTGAAACTAAAAGCAGATAATTCTAGTAGGGAAGTAAATTAAAATTCACAAATATAAACATTTGAATTGTAAATGTTACCATTTTCCTTTTCCTCTGCCTACTGTCAGTATGAGCAACAGTCCAATGTACTTAACACTGTATTAAAAGTACGTGGGCTGTTTTGGGCATAACAAGATTATAAATTCTGCTATGGTAATGCTGCCTTTTCTGTCAGTGCTAGAAGTTCTTGCTCCTGTCACTGTACTGATGGCTGGCTGCTGCTGTAGCCAGGAGACTTCTCTGGTGGAATGAAGGGCAGTGTCACTCCCAGGACAGTGTCATGCTGGTGGTGCGTGACAGGAACATTGCTTTTCCCACAGGCAGTGAAGCACAGCATTGGGCTCTCCACACTTTTGACCTGCACTGTCTTCTTAATGCTAAAAGCATAGGAAAATTCAATAGTTTGTTTGGCAAAGCCTGAATTAGAGGAGGCAACAATATTCTTTCCATAATTCACCAGGTAAGAAACTATGGAAAGCTTTCATTTATTGTCTTCCAAAATGAGATGTATCCCAAGCTTTCAGTTAGGATTCCTTAAAAAAATAAAATACAATTAAAAAAAATAAAAATCAGAAAAATTGAACCAGTTGCACTAGGTTTTTGTTTTAAATGAAATTGAAGCAGAAGAGTTGCTGGTTTTGGACTTTTTGATATTTAACACATAATGGTTTTTTTGCTTTTTATCTTAAAATAAAGATGAAGAATAAAAAGGTTTCTTCTCCTTAGTTTTCCCTTTGCTAATCTGGAAAAAGCATTCTTGTTAAGGTTCCTGCCTCAGATGTAATACCAGAACTATACAGTGTCGTATGACTACACCATTTCTGCTTTTGCAAAGTAAATTATAGTGTATTTGTACATCTGAGGTTTTATTATCAATAACAGCTGCTACATTATGTTTCCCAAATTTGGAAAGAAAACCCCATTTTTAAAGTTGTGTCTTCTTTTCACTGCTAACAGCCAGAAAAGGTATTTATTTGCTGTAAGCCTGCCAGTCTATGATGTCTGTTGCATATCACCTCTGATACTGGTGACACTTTAAAAAGAATTGGAAGTATTTTGAATAGAAATGGAGATTAAGGTGATTTTTCAGGAAACCTGCAGCATCTGTTCAGCAATATGTAAATGAGGCCACCTTAGTGTTTTTCTAATTGGAATAAAATTCATGCATTTGGGGAGAGTTCTGGTGATACGGCTGTGTGACAGTAGGTACACAGTGATGCTAACAGTGAGGAGTGTTTCATCAGCCTTGTCAGGCTGGTAAAGAGGGCTGACTGCATACCAATTTCGAGATTAATACATAACAACAGTGAGGAGTGAGAAACTCCTTGTGTGTGTGTGTGTGTGTGAGAGTGAGCGAGCGAGCCAGATCTCTGATTCTTTGTTTTATTTTGTATTGTGCATGTATTTTTTAACAATTTTTGTTTAGCTCCATTAACTTCCTAGCATCCAGGTTAGACAATCTAAATATAACAACAAATGCAATAGCTTTGCATGTGACACTTATTTATAATTGAAATGCAGAAATTAAGATTGCTATTGTAGTTCTTTTTCTTAGCTGTTTTGGTCCTTGGGGTTGGCTTCAACTCTGAAGTTCATATTGGCTCCTCTTTTCCTGGGACATGCAGGATATCCTGGGTGCTGTTAGGCTACGGCACTTCTGCCAAGTACTCCAAGGTCCCTAGATCATGTGGGACAGTGCTGATGGAGGAAACTTTGGGGATTACAAGTGTGCTCATAATCTCAGAGGGAAATCACAGAATGGTTTGGGTTGGAAGGGACCTGAAAGCTCATCCAGTTCCAACCCCCTGCCATGGGTAGGACACCTCTCGATAGACCAGGTTGATCAAAACCCAGCCTGGCCTTGAACACTGCCAGGGATGAGGCAGCCACAGCTTCTCTGGGCACCCTGTGCCAGTGCCTCACCACCTTCACAATGAAGAATTTCTTCCTGATAGCCAATCTAAATCTACCCTCTTTTAGGTTAAAGCCTTGTCCTATCCCTAATGCAGAATTTAATATTAAGACATTATTAGGCATTTCTCCCTTGTTTTCCATAGTGCAATTTCCTCTATCCCTATACTCTGGTCTAACAGATTATTTTCTCTGCCTGTTTTGCATCACTATCCCCTTTTAGGATGCTTCTTCATCATGATACCTTGTGTTATTTTTTTTTTTCCTTCTGTCATGTTGCCCAGTTGCCAATGAGAAAGTCCTTTTCTTTCTTCAGGTACAGGAGTTGCAGGAAAGCCATGTGTATTTCCTGCACCTCCAGAATAAAGGTACCAATTTGACCAGTTCAGAGGAAATAGACACCCAGTATAAAATAGATGTTTTGAGATTTTCAGCTGACTACTACTAACAAACATCTACAGAGAACACATAGGTGAAATTTTTCTAAATCAGCTGCATTTCAGCTCACTTTTGCAGGAGAGCTGGAAACATGCCTGACACAATTCCAACTGATCCTGCCAAACCACTCCAAAGCATAGGGCAGGGATAGCTGGAATTTTCTGACTATATGGTTTTATTTAAGCATAAGATATTAAACTATTTTCCCCTGCTTTCATTCCTGGAAAACCAGTACTATTTTAACTGAAAATGCAGAGAGAATATGCCTGAGACAAACACCTGGGATGGAAAATTTTTAAAAGGCTAATGTTTGACATTATAAGCATCAAGAAAAATGAAACAATTAAAGCTTAGAGGATGGAAATGACAGGCCAGTTAAATATTTTTTTTAAAGCACTTTTTCTAGTTCACTGACCTTTCCATCAAAATAACAATAGTGTGCATTTATGTTAAAAGGAACGTAAATTACTGTTTTCTTACTCCTAAATAAGAAAGGTACACTGACTATAAATAGCACTGCTGGCTCTTTCAGCCCTCTCCAGCACTGATTAGAGTTAGCTGAGTAATTTTGGATGAGAGAAAAAATAAAGTAATCATAGAATGCCAGTTTGTCAAACTCAGATTTCTGAAGGGAAAACTCCTGCAGTGACTGCATTTTATGCAGCCAGAAGACCCTCATGGAAGCCTGCTTGCTCTCTGCTGGCTCCTCAGATGGGTGTTTGGGGTTCCTTGCCACACAGCCTGCTCAGGGTGAGGGGCTCCAAGCTTGCAAAGCTTCTTGGGAGGTGTATTATACCTTTCAAATTGATGTTCAGTAGAAATAAATCCTGTATGAAAAATTTATTTCTTCAGGATGCTTTGTGTTTCATTTCTCTGAACTGGTTAGAAACTATGTGCAATGTGTTGTAAAGGTATCCCTTAAATAGGCAAGTATTCAAAGTATTTCAAGTTTTCTTGGTAAATAGTATATGCAGTAGTATCAGTTACACACATAAAACTGACAATATCTGCAGAAAAAGATGATAATTACATTACAAAAATACCGAGGACCCAAAATCCTCTAGTAATGCTACATAGACAACATTTTGGAGGTAAATAATCTAAAAATCAAATTCTCTGCCTCTTTCTGTCTAGCCAACGCCACTAGTTTTTTTAAACGAATTGAAAGTACAATGAGAAAGATGTATCATACATGGGTAAGAGACTTCATTAAGTAACAGTGAAAGTTTAATGAAGTTGCTTTGGAAATACCAGAAATTCAGTGTGATCTTTCTGTGAAGGTAATATGCTGTGTGTCATCTGGCCTGGCCCCATGAGCCTGCTAGTAACTTCTTTCTCACACAGTTTAACTCAAATCAGTCTTGAAATTCGTATCAACCACATCATTTTCCCTAAGAAATATTGCAAGAAAAACAAGCAGCACGGCCTCGGAGGTGTTTTTTTAACCTCAGTCTCTTTGTCTCTCCTCCAATTTGTTTTTAAGCTTTAAGCAACACACTTGAATTTTAGTAAGCTGGAATAGTAACCGTGTCATTACAAATTGATATAAACCTGTGCAAAAGAGCTAGTATTAAATCTATGTTGAAATAAATTGTTGTTTCTCCATTATGAGACACAGTGTTATTGGATAAAACCATATAAGCAACTGTCCTCTTGAACCCCTACATATCATCAGGATTTATTTTTTAGCCGTTTTTTATAAGTGTAAAATCCATTTGATAGTTGTTTTATTAAGTCATTTCAATGACATACAGCTTGTCACCTGGATCAGCAATTTCCAATCCATACTCTGCCATAGCTGTTACTTTTGTCAACAAGATTTAACTGAACACACTTCTTGCTAATAACTGTTAAAAAGGAACCATAAAAATCAGTTGAGCATTGATGTCCTCTTTTCTTCCCAAAAGCAGCCAACAGTGAATGCCTACAGACAGAGTATAAAAGCAGAAACAATAATACAGGGACACCTCCCTGGTAGACTTCTCCAGATTCCAGTGAAGTGTAATATGATGAGTCGCTGGCTAATCAGGCTAACAAGTAGCTTTATTGTTCAAAAATAAAAGCCCTTTTGTGGTTAAAGATGTAGGAAACTGAGCCTGGATATTCTTTTCTTGTTGGCTCAAATAACCATAACAAAATCTTGCAAATAACTTAAATGGCATCAAGCTCCTCTCCCCCCTCTCTTTCATGACCTCCATCATCTTGTTCTTCACATTCATGAAATCTGCTGCTCATCAGCTGTACCAGTAAAATCACCGGAAGAAATCTGAATGAAGGAGGCAGTTTTAAAGTTATTTTCAAGCAGACTCCCCTCCACCCCCCCAGTGATGGGTACACAATGTAGCCGCTCACACTCCCCTGGGGTACAGCTCTGCTGCTGACCACAGTAGAGGGATGGACACAAGTGGAAGGCTGAGAAACAGGGACAACTTAGTCTAACTAATGATGCAAATGGGGCTTATAACTCCATTATAAAGAAAATAATCTTTGGTATAAAGGAGGATAGAGTCCAGCTTTTGAACATTACACATTATATTAAATGTTATTAGAATTTTCTATTGGAAGTGATAGCAATTTCTCCAACACTGATCTATTTCTCTACATCAGACTTTTTGAAAGGGAAAGCTTCAGTCCCCAGCATTGTAAATCAGAATCACACATCAGAAGGAAAGTAAGAAAGCAGCATGGGTAATTGAGCTTGCTCTCAGTTCCTATCATCTAGGAGTAAAATAAATGAAATAAACTGCACACTATAAAACTATTAAGTATTTCCAAATAGTTGGCATGTATTTCTACTCTGGATTTGAAGAAGGCTGAGGTTCTTAATGACTTCTTTGCCTCAGTCTTCATTGGCAAATGCTCTGACCACACCACCCAAGTCTGGGAAGGCAGATGCAGGGACTGTGAGAATGAAGACCTTAGGCCCACTGTAGGAGAGGATCTGGTTCGAGACAATCTTAAGAACCTGAATGAGCACAAGTCCCTGGCACCTGATGAAATCCATTCACAGGTCCTGAAGGAGCTGGTGAGTGAAGTTGCTAAGCCAATGTCCATCATATTTAAAAAAACATGGCAGTCAGGTGAAGTTCCCAACGACTGGAAAAAGGGAAATATAACCCCCATTTTCAGGAAGGGGAAAATGGATGACCCGGTGAGCTACAGACCAGTCAGTCTCACCTCTGTGCCTGGCAAAATCTTGGAGCAGATTCTCCTGGAAGCCATGCTTAGGCACATGAAAACCAACAAGGTGCTTGGTGACAGCCAGCATGGCTTCATGCTGTGGTTTAAGACCAGTCAGAAACTCAGCCACGCAGTTGCTCACTCACTTGCCTCCTTTCTTCCCCCCCGGCTCCCAGAGGGATGGGGAAGGGAATCAAAAGAATGTAACTCACGGGTTGAGATAAGCACAGTCCAGTAACTAAAGTATAACACAAACCACTGCTGCTACCACCAATAATAATAATGATAAGGGAAGTAACAAAGGGAGAGAATACAACCGCTCACCACCCGCCGATTGTTACCCAGCCCAACCGAGCAGTGATCTAGCCCTTCCAGGTGACTGCTCCCAGTTTATATAGTGGGCATGACATGCTGTGGTATGGAATACCTCTTTGGTCAGTTTGGGTCAGGTGTCCTGTCTC